>JAFNEN010001773.1:0-22763 GCA_019343175.1 Oedothorax gibbosus
GTTATTATTGGATAGGACTGTTCCGTGAGACATTTAATTCGACAACAACAAAAAACAGTAGTTATATTCCGTCTACAAGTACAAAAAGACTGCGTCAATGACCTCCAGAGAGGTATAAGATTACCTGCTCTTTGCCGCATCACGACTGACGAATAATTGGGTGCCACATCTTTCTCCATGCTGTGTTCCATGGGGAAATGGAATGTTACATGGGCATTGTCTACTTCAAATGAAAAAACATATCAGAAGAGTGGTCAGAATAACGATCCATTTCACACTTGTTGAAGAGGTGTTCGGTTGGTGTAGTTTCACAAAATAACAATACAACAAGATAGAATGCGGTTTTGAGTATAAGGTCAAGTAATTTTCAGTTGTTCTCCTAAAAAAAAGTTCTTTAAAATTCTGATTTCAAGTAAGATCCAAACAAGAGTTCAGATTTTTTAGAGTCCCACGGAATTTCGCCGAATGCATATGAAGAGTGTGGTAGCAAACTCACATTCTCCAGTATAAGAATAAGTATAACTAAGATATAGGATCCGTTCATTGGAGTTGTTACCTAATTGAATTAACAATCGGCAAAAGTCGCCAATTAACAGGCCGGACTCTATATCTTAGTTATACTTGGGAGAATGTGTGAGTTATGCAACTAACACACCCTTCATACAACTTATTCCCATATTTTCGTTACGTTTCATGTCTAACGGGGAACAATATGAAGGCAACTGTTGAACTTATTATTATTAGCCCCTTTACTGTTCTGAAAGTCCGTAATACAGTAAATAAGTTTAAATACTTTTTCATTCCTCGTGTGTGTGTCCTGTTCAAAGATGTCTTTCGCATCCTCTTAAGAACACATCCCTATTTCCTTCATCATCCTCTAACCTTATCATCGTTTGATCTTAGTTAGCTTCTTATTAATTAGAAAAATGAAACTGTTATTAAGTGATTTAAAAAAGCACGCTCACTTCACTGGCGCACTTAAAATTAAAAGAATTGCGGAAAATAGCAAGAAAGAAATGAAACTCTACTCAAATCTTTGTTGTTTTGTCTAACTTGACCTCCCGTTACACGCTCCTCCTTAAAATCAAACTTCATAATTTGATCCTGTGTTTTTGATATATACGTAGCTTGAAAATAACCTTTTTAGTTTTGAAAAAACTGTTGTTTAAGCAGTATTCTACGTGTTATTATTATTAATATATAAAAACTAAACTAAACTCCCCGGCGCAACAGCCCGTTAGTGTGGGCCAAGGCCTGCCGTGCCCATTTCAGCTTACGTGAACAATGGATCTGGGGTGCTAGGCATATGTCCCGGTGAGGTGGTCAGCCTCACGCGGCACCCCCAGTATTTATTTCCCAAGCATGCTTGGTCCCCATTTTATCGACCCACTTAAGTTCTGAAAGAATCTTCAACCTCGCCCAATCCGGGATTCGATCCCCGGACATGTGGCGTGGCAATGCGAAGCACTACTACTGCCTCATTATTAATATATAGTTCTCCAATTTTCAATCATTTTGGTTAGCATATTTATAAACCATCAGTCTTTCAACGCCTAGAAGTCCGGCATGTGTGGGGAGGAGAATAGTTCCGAGTTATGTACGATGATTAAACCACTAACCAATTGATAATGAACTTACTATAGCAACACACAGTATTGAACCAGTACGCAGTCGCCTTGTGTGAGGATATACCATATTAGCAGTTAATTTTCATCAAAACAACAAGAAAATATGACACATTGTTCTCTTCCAAATCAATTGTCTGGCGACATGGAATTTCAGAAAACTGTCTGCAATTCTTCGGTATTTCTTAAGAAGAGTAATTTGTCTGCTAGCTGAAAACCATCTCATAATGGCTCAAATAGGGCAAGACCATATAACAAAAGCTTAAAAGCGCTCTAATGATGAAGATTAGAAAAAGCATAACCGCTAGAAATCACGAAGTGGCGCGCTAACACAACAATTCCTCAAATAAAAAGAACAAAAAAAAAGGAACAAAATGTTTTCTTGCTCCGCCATGGAGGTATCTCCGAGTTGTGGTAGCGTTTAGGAAGCACTAGTCTTATTTAGATGATTCGGTCCCGTATATTAGTGTTTGTAAACTAATCAGCAGTGGTCACGACTGACCTGGGGTTCCTAAACAAAGGGGAGGAGCCTTATGTTTGGGCTCCGCGGCTGCAAAGAGGTTATGGCTACGCGGAAATACTTATTTGATTGCGCGCCATGGGAACTGCTCAGATGTAAAATCGCCAAGATTGATCGCAGAACATGAAGAGGCACGATCCCCCCGCCTATTCTGTGTTTCGAATGTGTAGTGGCGTTTTCTTTTCTTGTGCCTTGAGTAATAAAAATAGATGTCCATCTGGAGATTGCTCGGGATGAATGAAAAAAAAATGATGCCTGATTGCAAGTTCTGTTGGGTGTATGAAAAACGGATCGAGGAAGTCAGAAGCGAATGATGTAATCAATAAAAGTTATCATATATTAAATGCTTGTATACGAGGCAATTCCGAGAACTGTTTGATGGAATGGTTCTAGGAAACATCCCACATAGCCACTATTGTCTACAAGATATCTATTGTTAATCTACGTGATCCAATAGCCGTTCGAGATGTCTATTGGACATCTATGGCAGATCTGTCCACAAAATCTATTCTTTGGATATCTATTAGATACTCTTTGTAGACTAACTTAGACATAGACATTTAGGACATCTAATAGATAAGCATCAACTCTTATTTGTTAGACATCGATATTCTGGATATCTAATAGATGCGCACGTCGTTATATTTTTCGACTTACCAAAATTATATTTCTATTAGATGTCTAAATCAAGGACTTCGAAGATATTGGTTTTTGTGTTAGATTCTTCGTAAAAAGATGGATTTTCGAGAGCTTCGCGATGAATTTTCTCATATTTTCTTTACATGCGCATGTCCACATTTATATCTAAAGTACGTATGTATATCTATTAGTCGTCTACTGCAACCAATAAACGTCATTGAGATCCATGTTGGCTCTGGTTTCAACATCTTATGGATATTCGGCTATGAATACCAAATTATTAAAATCTGATGAATAATCTTTAAAAGAAGTAATATTGATTAAAAAAAAGTTCATCATTTGCAAAGTATTTGCATTTCCAGTTTTACGCGTTAAAATATATTACTTAAGAATAGGTCTTTAAAATTAAAAAATATATGTATATAGTTATGCTATATTTTTTTTTAAATTTCGGATTTAAATTAGTAAACTTTTTATGCTTGTTTCTAAAAAGAGAAGGGCAAGAAAAAGAAAGTTTGCTGAAAAATACAGAAGGGCATTATATGATATGCCGAAGATTGATAACTATTATTTTAATTACTAATAGTTGAAAAAATTACTTTTACTTTATTTTAATACAGATGGCAGCACTGACAGCCCATTAGGGTAAAAAAAAAAGAACAAGTACACTGCTTAAGCGCCTAAACCTGAGAAAAAGCGCCAACTGTTATGGCAACCTTGTAACCATGCTCCTGCTAAGATAGTGGTTGATTGATGAGTTAGAGGAAAGGACCCTCTGAAAGGATCGAGGGGAGGGGGGAAGAAGGGGGGCTCAACGTGAACTACCCCATGGTTTAAATAAAAGAATAAGAAGAGGGAAACTGTTGACGGTCGACAGAAAGTGATTCTGTGATTCGGACTTCAGAATGGATCCGCGTGCGTCGTATTTTGGCCCTTAAATGTAAAAAAAAAACACAGAGCATAATATTTTGGTTTGGCGACATTTAAAGTCAAATGACGAAAAGTTACGACAATATTTTCGATTGAAGCCCAGCCTCTTTAAATATGTGCTTGTGTATATCAAACAAGATATATATTTTAAATTAAATACTTGAAACGATGTATGCATAAATAAATGAAATTAATAATAAGTTGCCTTCGATATGTACTTGTATTGCAGCTAGCATACTTGAACTTGTCTATACAATAAAATTCTTTTAATTTTGAATATGAATATTGTTATAACTAGACAATGTTATTACGCTCCAAAATAAATGTTCCAATTAAATGAAATAAAATTTTAAAAAAATAAAGCTTAACTTGTTGAGGAATTAAATTGCGCAGTTAAAAAATATCGCACAAAGGGGTTTTTATCTCTAGAAGATACAAAACAGAGTTAAAATAGGCCTATTTTCCTCATAAGTTACAATCGATGTAGGTATATTGCCATAGCAAACCATTTGGGGCTAAACCGTACACTTCTGTGCGATTTAGCCCCAATCTGTGCCTCGGTTCAATAAATTAAAATAACCTTAAATTCTATCACTTAACCAATCATCGCTAACAACCAAAAGGGAGCTTAAGATAAATAGTTTATCATGATCTTACAGTTACTAGCCATACAAGAAAAGATTCTTCACTTACCTTTTATTTAGAACTGGATGAAAATTTTAAGAAAATGAGTAAAATCAGGTTTTTTTACTGAGGGCACTGATACTCATACGCATAAACGATATCTATATTGTAAACTTGCGCGATCTGCCGATATACTATAGCACTTGACGGGATCGTCTAGCTCAAAACCTAGGTCAAAAAATGGGTGTACGGTTTAGCCCCGCTCTCCCCTAATAGCAAGCTTATTTAAATTTTCGGAGGTCGTTAAAAATATTAGCAGAAACTGACCGACCCATATATATCTAAATGGTTAATAAAGCGGTATCCAAAAAGGAAACAACTGCCAAATATCAATCTCGCGCCGAAGGAAAATCGGATCATAATAATATATCTTAATCTAATTGATATTTTTGTAAATTTGTCATATATAAAGCCATCAAGAAACTTAGTGGTTTTTTTTTTGCTAATACTCCAGAATATTAAAGTGTAATCTGTAGTGACGAAACACTATATATAAGTGTATTGAATTAGTAATGACGTTTTCTTGGAAGAAATAAGTTAAACGACATAAAAAACAAAAAAAAACATAATTTCCAACCAAATACAATTTAAGTGCAATAGTAATTATTTAAAAAAGCACTTCGCCCATTAATGGATAAATATTCATAAATATATTTTTATTTGTTAACTTAAAAAAAAATTAATCACTTTAAGTAAATCTGGCGAAGCATAAAAAATCAAATAAAGGTTTTAATTAATATATATATAAATATTTTTTAAATAATATTCAAACCCCAATCTTACCAATTAACACACGTGCTTATACTTAATTTAAATTTGTTAATCTCAAGTCCAGAAAGCTTACAACGGTTCTTGTAAAGTCTATGAAAGCGGTCTTTAAACAAATCACAACTTTCCAGCGAAAAAACGCTGAAAGTTGAGGAATAACTTCCCCCTTCCATTCTGCTTATTTTGACACCTCCAGATACAGAGTCACACATTAATCGTTTAGATTAATAAAAAATTGTATCAAAAATACAATTACAAATACAGTTGGCTTTATTCAGGTGTATGTCATGAAGTACTTCCTTTCAGCTTTTATTCATGTCCTTTCTTTGATCGATTCTCCGATTGGCACTCTGTTTCAACGTAACTTTTATTGTGTGGGTATTGCACACGTGGCAGATGTACACGATGGTACTTCCACATATAGGGAGGGGCTTGTGAGGGGAGAGAGAGAGACTCCTTTAAAAGATATGAAAGAGGGATCGTTAACAATGGCTAAGGCGCCTATTGAGCGCCTCAGAAAATTAATTTAACCACAATCCTACCCTTTTTTTGAATTTTCGGATAAAAACCAAAATGAGTTAGTAAGATAAAAAAAAAAGTGTGTTCCGGCATTTAAATTTTGTAACTGTATACAGAGTTAAAACTAAACAATATAGTTTTTGCCTTAAATAAAAAAAATTCAAAACAGTCTTTACATACAACAGCAAAACGGAATGATTCGCAAACCATGGTACGCAAAAACCCCGCTTGTCAGGAATTTTCTATCTGTGCATCTCACATGAGTGGAAAGCCCACGCTGCCCTTTGATTCTCCAATCGAGGCTCGAGAATAAATTTATCTTCATGTAACATATCTGTTGCCACTCAAGATCTGAATATTGTCTATTAAAAATAGTTGTTTTTATAATATCGTGTAAAAAAAACTTTAAAAAAAAATAATCGTTGCAAAAATAATGCTTTTAACAAGCTTTGCAAGCATTTAACGAAATCGTGTTAATAAGTTACTTTTACGCATTAATGCGACAAAGTAAATAATAGCAATTAATTAGTGGAAAATTCCATTTGAACGTAATACTTTATTAGGCGGCTTTCTGATTAATGGGAATTTCTTAGTTTGTACAATAATCTTCATTTGGAGTTTAATTTCTTATGCCAATAAAAAAAAATACTTCTTAATTTGAAAGTGAATTTATTACAACTTAAGAAATTATTTTTAACAATTTTATTAACTCGTACAAAAAAAGCTTTACTTTTCGCACTAAATGCATAAATGTTATACTACTAGTTCAAAAAGTAAGGTTTTGTTTAACGAGTTAAATAAATTTTTTTGTGAGTGTGATAGCGATTGATTCGCGAGTTGAAAAAAAAACATATAAAAAGGAATAAAAAGAAGTTCGTAAAAAAAGTCAGGCATCAAACATCATGTGAACAAATTAAACTGTACTGTATCTCTACATAAAATAGAATACAGTAATTTGATTTTCCGACACGTTGATTATTTTAGCACATATGAGCATGTTAAAATAGGAAAATAGCAATTGTAGTTTAATAAAATGAAGAGCTTAGT
This sequence comes from Oedothorax gibbosus, assembly GCA_019343175.1. Lineage (NCBI taxonomy): Eukaryota > Metazoa > Arthropoda > Arachnida > Araneae > Linyphiidae > Oedothorax > Oedothorax gibbosus. Next base: position 6,733 of record JAFNEN010001773.1, read on the forward strand.
GGAAGAACGTGCTAAGTGACAAAAAGTCGAAAACGAGAAATGAGCTTTAAATTTTTTCGTTTGTCCTTAGATACGTTAAAAACGTACTTACAAACGGTAAAAAAATGTACTAAACTTAAATTTTCTGAAAAAGTGGAAACTTGTCATCATTAAAAGAGCTAGTAATAAGTTCATTTACATAAAAAACTCAATTTTTACAAAAATGTCACTTAGCACGTTCTTCCACTAAGCTCTTCAAATATTGTTACATAAATAGAACAATAATGATACGATTCGCAAAAACTGGCCTTAAAAGTTTAAATGGGGCCCATTGAAATTTTAAAAGAAAAAAAATAGTTATTTAGGCAACTTTTGAAATAAGTTTATTTTCAAATAATTTATCGCGTAAAGATCCGACATAGGAAATCCAGACGACTAGATAATGTCTTGACTAATCTAATCACTTCCTTGACCCCCTGCGATGCGTCTTGGACCGCGGCCATCTGGACCCTCGGGGAAGCAGTCCCACGAAGTTCTCCCCGTAATAAGAGATAGGGGGGGTCTATGAGATGTGTTTGCTGTGAGTGTTTTAATCTTCCTTCAAAAAGTATTTATTCGGGAGCGAATAAAGCCAAATGATAAACATTCTTTTATCATAAGGATAGCATACCATAATGAAGGATTTTATTGCACAAACTTTCCATATAATTTCATTAAAGATATAATACTCTCGGAAATCTATAGAAACGGTTGACTTTTTTACATTACTGCACTCTTATCAGCTTATTATATAATGCGTCATCAATATAAACTCTCCATCGGCAACATGCGATTCTTTTACAATTTTGTGTGGCTCTTCGCTCTTTTCAAAAACCCAAAACTATAAATAAAAATATTTGAAAAATAAAAGCCTTACAATTTTAATGAAAAAACTTTCCCGTGGATTTATTTTGCTAATGGATAATTATGTATTGTAACACAAACTTAGTGGTAGTTAAATCACGTAAATAAGCAGTTATCGCAATGAAAGATAAATGAAAGAGAATGAAGGAAGTTATAGCTCATGATTTGCAAAATTTTCTAAGCTTATTTCAATAATGCGAAACCTGTTTAATATCCAAACAATGTTTTAATTACTTTGTTATCACTTTTTGACATCTTTCGAATGATGAATTCAGTTCTAAATTTAATTATTTTCCCCAAATGTGTAGTTATCTAGTAAGGATCTTATTCTCGAAGTATTTGTGGTGCAATCGATATTTTTTACTAAAACCACAAATACGAGTATATATTATTTTCGTTGAAAACTTGAATTTGAAACCTATGTTTATTGTTTCTTTGCAATCTATGCGTTTAAAACTTTTCTATTGCCATTTCGTTTAAGCGGGGCGATGCATGTAACCGCCTGAATGTTGACCATGTTTCAGAGTCAAAGTTTATTTAAAAAGGAAGGAATTAATGAATGGTTTTGAAATTCATTATGTTTATTCATTATATATTAAAATACAAGAATCAGATTATTTTTGTTTTTATTTTTCAAAAATGCCACCGTAGACCGTAGTAACTAATCTCCTGAGACCCTCAAAGCAAAAGGCATCAATCGGCGGGATTTTTAGCTTCTCCATCGGAAATCAAAATTTATTTGCAAGCCTCAGAATAAAAGAGGTTCGATTTTTACCGGGTTTTTTTCCAGTAGTTTTTTTGTAAAAAAACCAGTAATTTTTTAAAAACAAATTTTGGCTTTTTTGAATTTTAACTAGAATCTAATACTATAGAGAATACGCATATACCACATTTCATACGAATCCAGCCATTATTGTCAGCCAATTAAAAAAAGTAGTTTTGAGATAAACTTGTTTTAAGTTTTGACAGACAGAAAATGAGTTTGAGACTAAGGTCTGACATAAATCTTTTTGTGTGCTCGTAGCACTAGTTTTTGTTCTTAAGTTCTGCATAAGTTCACCATACAATATAATAGACCCCAAGTGTCAGAAATTTGAAAAGCCGGTAGATATGCAACTTTTACTCCAAATTTTTTTCAGTGAAGTGTAACAGTTTATGCAAAGGGAGATGATATAGTGAGCATCCGTAATTGTCCATATCTAGATTTATAGGTGGACAATACCTTCTCTTATCTATCATGCGAATGAGAATTTAAAACCAAACAAGTAGAATTACAACAGTGGTTGTCGCATAGAAAAGTTTCCACTTCTACACACGATATATCAACCTTAAAAATAAAAATAAATAAAATCACCGAACACTGCAATTTGGTTTTTGATATAAACATTTAATCACCATAAATGCCTATTTTCATTTAATTTCTTTTGCAAAATAAATTGATATTTTTTATTGTTCGCTGAATTAATTTGGCAGTTCAAAGAAGAAAAATATATAGTACAACTAGCTTTATAAATCCGGAGTAGAGTGGGTTACCCTTAATAACGGGGACTTGTATATTTGTATATTATGAAAAACTTTCACTTTAGGGCCAATCGATCTCCCTACTAACTGGATCTCTTCCATCAGGATATTATGAGCACTCCACCCCAACCACTGCTCACTGCTGATGTCAGCATTATTTTGTTTTACTGGAATGTCCGACTGAATTTCGGATTTTATTTTTATGAAGTAACTCTACATTTGTACATAAATATTCGTAGATATTTCCATATAATTTCATTTGTAAACAGCAAAATTAAACAACAATCTCTAGCATTAAATAAATTGGGAAATATTATTAGAATCAAGTAGAATAAATTTGACCAATTAGCTTTCACAACAATACCCAATGCAATTCCCAAGGAGAAATTGTCTCACGTTTTGTTCTCCTAGACCCGTTCGAATTTCGAAAAAATGGTTCTTAGAAGATTCCTTCAGTACAAAAGTAATAATCTCCTAATATTTGGAATGTGTACCTCAACATGCCCCATGATCTAAAAATAGAATAATCGTTCATTACATTCCCTGGAACTAAACAACAAATGAGAGGGAGACTAAAATATTTATGCAAAAAAAAATTTCTCTACCGCTTTCTTAATCCACTTATTATGACCCATCAAAATAAATATTGTGTTATATACTATGACTTTTACGTTATACATTATCTAAACTGGATTTATGTCACAAATAAATATTTTTTAAACAAAAACTTGCATTTTAAATTTCTCGTTCGTTTGACGAAATTGCAACAGATGACATATTGTATAGAAATGGTTTTTTTTCTCGTAATCTCTTAAATGGAGGTTAAATATTTAGTTTTAAAGTTTTAAATATACTTCTAATTTTAAGTATTTTTAAATGGAATTTGGGATATAGCCTTGTCTGATTTTTTTTGCCTCAATATGACGTAACCCATTTGCCTGGAAACTTGTGATTCGTTTTATGAATTTAGGTGACGGACAGATAAACAGACCGAACAATTACAATACGTTCCACTTTTTAAGTTATAAACGTAGTGTGGAAGCAAAAATCAAAACACTTCCCTCCCTACCACAATTTTTATATGATGCCCATCCTCTTCAAATTCCGAACAAACGTTAAATTAAACGTTATCCTGATTTAAAAAATATTAAATTAAATTACTACTATTATATTTTTTAAGATCATTTGAACGTTTTTAAAAGAATATTCACAAAAATATCTATATTTTGTTATTTCCCTAATTTTCATGACTTTGCGGGACTATAACAGAAAAACTGACATTTTTTGGCGGGACCCCGTTCCGCGGGATAGTGAGACAAAAAGAGCAGGAATGTCTCACCAAAAACGGGACGTCTGGTCCAAATATTCTTATCACCAAAATCTGCCTTTGTAATACCAGCCCCGCTAATACCCCCAGTAAATTCCCCTCGTCCCTTGGAGGTAAAGGGGAGGGGTTTTTTCTTGGAAGGAAGAGGACAATATAGGGCGGAGTTGGGATAGATGGATAGGGAGTTTTATGTAAGGGTGTGAATACCAGATTTCGAAATATATCTCTTTCTAACGATCGCCAAATTGTCAAAAATCGCAGCGCTCTCTAGCGTAATAATCAAAATAAAAACATCATTTGAAAATATTTGTTTGTAGTTAAGAAATTTTTTTAAAGTAGTTAGTGATTGTCTATTTTATTTGTTTTAAATTTTCTAATTAGGTATCCAACTATTTTGGAGGAGAAATCGTACTTTATTTATTATGTAAATGCAAAAAAAGTTACTTCGAACATATATAAACAAATGTTCGAAAATTTAAACTAAAAACTTAAAATAAATATAATAACTAATGAATAAAATTAAAAACGATCAAATGTATTGATAATTTTGAATATTTAGATTCATTCTTAATTTGATTAGTTCCGTGTATTTTTCGTCAAGATGTTGTTTCATAATATTGAAAAGTGGACAAAAAAAACCCATAAAATCGATAGCCTAACTACTTAACTTAACTAAGAATTTTTTTTAATATATAGTCAAATCTGAAGTTTTTTACTTTCTAATCTTGATTTTCATGAAATTTGTATAGAAATACAATTAGAAATAAAATTTAAATTTTCAAAATAGCAGCAAAATATAAAAAAGTATAAAAAATATCTCTAGGAAACTTTCGAGGACTTTCTTGTATAAAACCAAAACCGCGCAAGTTAAAACGTAGTTGACTTTTCTTTAAAAACTATACTGTACCAGTAATTGTAACGACAAATTGGCGCAATCGTTAGGATGACGGACTCAGGATCGGTAGGTTTAAAAGAACGTAGGTTCGATTCCCGCTTACCCTCGACCACCAAGCAACAACCGAAGTAACGAAAAAAAAAAACCTCTTCACACATATATCATGTTTTTTTTTACTTTCTTTAAGTGGCGCCCTCTATCTATAAAACTTTCAAAATTTTGCCATATCTAGAATTCGTAGATTTAATAGATATTGTAGACCTCGGTCGACAAATGTTTTGTTGTTACGGATGTATAATAGATATCCACACAGTACATACGACTGCTTATGGAGTTTGTGGACCTCTAATGGACGTTTACCATAACGCGAATTCGTCCAGAAAGTCTAAAACATGTCCGCAATGTCGATAATTTCGATGTCAAATGGACTTGCTATAGACGTAAGTCGACGGAAACTACGGATATCTTTCAGACGTCGATAGATGGTAAACTCTTATTCTAATGGATATCGTGGATTTTCCGAATAACGTCTTATAGATGTCTACTGGATAATGAATGGCTATGTGGGATATCAAATACCTCGAAAGAAATATCTTGTAAAGCTTTCGGTATTAAGGGTTAGGGCTAGTTTGCATTATCGTCGCAGTACAGCTACACGAGGGCATGTAGAGACGGGCGTTATAATTTAGAACCACAGTCAAGTGCCGAGCCGACACCTGAGTAGACACCCAACGCAACTTTTAAGGGCGTTGGCACTTTGGAGCATAACATAAATTTCCTCTACACGGGGCATTCATCGGACTTTTTTGGTTGACCAGACCGTTTATAGGTCGGCAGTTATTTTGTCTATACCCGGACTCGAACATGGGACCTATAACATGCAAGGCAAGTGCCTCACCAACTAGACTCCCCAGCCCCTTCAAGACAAGAAAGATGATGTTTTATACCATATTAAATATTTTGCATAGCGCCAGAACAGGAAGTACTTTATAGTTGGTAAAACATTTATGCATTTTCCAGTTATTATTTTTCTTAAGTATGGTAGAAGTTATAACAAGTATACTTCACCTAAACTTAAACTTTTCAGGTAGATTCAGAGTGTTGGGTTCATATCCAAGAACATATGTGGCAACAAGATGCGGTTTCGGAACTTGATGGAAAAAAAGGTATCAAACCTACCCATGATTCCCTTTGGGTTTTATTTAAAAAAAAAAAATATATATTATTTTGACTTAACTCAATGAGCTTACTTCTGTGCATACATATTTAAGAAAAATATCCTAAAAGAAACATAAGGGTTCAAAGTAGTATATACTTTGGAATAATGAGAACATATATGACTAATAAATATTTATTAATAATATGATTATAAAAATGCAATAAAAGCTTTGTATAATTTATAATAAATAATTACACTTATTAAGTTTGATCAAACCCAGCAGGCGGATATTTAGTAAGAAAATCTTCTAATATTGTTGGATACAAGGCTAAAAATTTAAATCTTTCTCCCATCTGATCAGGGCTTGTCAACATTTCATATCCAGTTTTCAAGGACTTTTGGTTATCTGCATCAGCAAACTGCATTAATTTCTATATGAAATTATAAAAGTTAAAATTATTTTTCAAAAAGAAATATAATTTTGAAAATTAATACGACAATATAGTCAATCAAATAATTAAAAAATAATTTTACACAATTTTATATTTAACAGAACACACAGGTATGGATTTTTAACAACGTAAAAATATAAATTATAGCAACTACCTAAGTAAAAACATGCAAATTTAAGATATGAAATATTTTTTATATACAAATGAAAAAGTTTTAAATACAATTTTATCTCATATATTGCAGACTGCGATATAGGCGCATATTTTTTATTGAAGATGTATTCACAAATAAAAGACTTATCTTTACCTCCAATCGTATATCTGCTCCCATATTTTTCAAAAATGAAGCCTGCGACACTGGTCCAACAACAACAGCTAAATAAAAAAATATATATTAGAGTTCCAAAAATGAGAAGTTAAATCAATTTTAAAACTTTATTCACTATTATCATATAAATAACAGACTAAACAAAGTTATTTTTCCGAATACCCGCTCTCTCTCCAAGTGATCAGAAAATGGCGGTTGGCAACAGTTGTAGGGGTACACCGCTAGAAGGCTTGGGATGACAAGCATATTTATGACATTGATAACTCTAAACTATCATGCTTTTTTTGATAATCACTCGATAAAAACTAAAATACTCAAATTTTTTACAGTTGAACTCAGTTATAATGTAATTCAAGATTCAGCAATATTTTTAGTAGATATTAGTATAAAATAGGAAGGATATTAAATACAGAAAAGATGGCTAATATCAGTAAATTACTCTACAAACTAAGTAATAATTAAGTTACAAGTAAGGTTTTTAGTACAATCAATTGTAAAACATAGCATAAGAATTTTTACCTTTATTCTTGGCTAGTTCACTAAAATATTTGAAATCAACATCAGCTGTTAAATCTACTTCTCCAGGATTTTTCAAAGGATCATGAAGTTTATGTTCTTTGAAAGCCTAAATATAAAGTATTTTAATTTAACTTTCAAACAAGTAGGTTTGTAACAGAATCTGTCACTTAACTCGCTTCCACATATTTGTGTTTAACAGGAAAAAAACGCGCCAAACACAACATTAATTCTATATTTAACATTTACAAGCTAAATTTGGCTAGTTTCATTTATTTTATTTCGAAAATTCAATAATTATTACTTATCGTTTGCAAAAATTAATTTATATTTTAAAGAATAAATATGTCATATTCCTCGCTTTTAAATAGAATGAAAACATTTCATATCACCATACAAGGATTCCGTAGTGAAATATATTTGACGTCTTTCAAACTGATCGATGTCGCAAAAATAAATTTATTTTAATTTATTGTCTAAAAGAATTAAAGTTTCTCGAGCGATTGTTGCGAATGGCAAATGTGATTTAATTCTAATAAAAACAGGGCCTTTAGCTATTTGTAATTCAAACTTTTAAACGCCAAAATTAACTATTTTCATTAATCTTCTTTCTCAGATTTAATAATTAGATTTTATCGTTTGCTAAATTTGTTTGTAGTTCGAAGAATATGATGTAATCTTTTTTAATAAATATTTTTGTCGCCACAATTTCCCATTTACATTTCTTTCGAAAATTCACTTATTTATAATTTGTTAAATTAATTTACAGTTCAAAAAATTTATAATTTGTACAATTGATGCTTTAAAATAAAAGCGAAACTTAGCATATTTTTTTTATGTTAAGTTAGAATTCTCTATGCATCTTTCTACATACATATATATAGAACCATTAAAAGAACTCTATTGTGATAATACAACAATCCAAACCGAATTATATCACATAAATAAATATTTTTTCAAAAGTGTATTTTTATTTTAACAAAAGTTTCTCGTACGTTTAACGAAATGGCAACAGTGAAAATATTGAATAAAAATGGAATTTGCATGTTATTTCAATGTAGATTAAATTTTTAGTTATTTAAATTTTAAATAAGCTTCTAGTTTAAATTTTTTAATGAAATTTGGCATGTAGCCTAATCTGATTTTTTGCTTCAAAATGACGTATCCCACTTGTCTGTGGGACTTGTGGATGACAACAGTGAAAATATGAATAAAAATAGAATTTGCATGTTATTTCAATGTAGATAAAAAAAATTTAGTTATTTAAATTTTAAATAAACTTCTAATTTAAATTTTTTAATGAAATTTGGAATGTAGCCTAATCTGATTTTTTGCTTTAAAATGACGTATCCCACTTGTCTGTGGGATTTGTGGTTCTTTCTGTGAAAGTGGGTGACAGACAGACGGACAGACAGACGGACGGACAGACAGACGGACTGAACGATTATAAAACCTTCCACTTTTTACGTTATAAACGTAGTGTGGAAGCTAAAATAGAATCAAAACTTTTGTTACTATGTATTAAACGTTATTTTAGTAACAATTATTTATTATCTGTCAAACAGAAAGTATCTATGTTTGCATAAGTGTTCTATAATTTTTTCCCCGTCAAGTTCTACTTATTTTTTGACCTACATCAAAAATGAATGTTTTACCAATTTATACATTTTCTGTGTCTAATTTTTAACATGGTGTGTTTTCCTTTAATATAATAACATATTTAACTACAGAAAAATCGGGACAAACAACAGCTTTTTTTTGCACCATTTCTTCTTGATGAATTAAGACACACACAAAAAAACTATCTACAAATCTTCTATACCAAAAAATTATTAATTCTAAAACCATGTACCTAATATGTTACATTTATGTTTACTGAATTGTATGCTTTCTTTTTCTTCAGGACAGTTTAAAATGCAAAAAGGTGTTTTACAGATTAATTCACAATGTTAAACTATAAGCTCTCGAAATTAAGGGGGAACCAGATCCCAAAAATTTTCAAAATGACATTTCAATGTTTTTAGTGCTTCTTAAAATATGAAATCTAAGCTTTTCAACGATATGTTACATAAAAGTTTCGAGTACTGGAAGTATTTTTAATATTTTTTTAAACAAACGTTGTTTAGGTAAAATCTAGTCATGTTTTATAGGTAAGAAACCACTATTGCTTACTTTAAATGGTTATATCTCAAAACTTTTATACGTATTTAAGAAGTTTGTTTCTAAAAACCGCTGGAGGGATTTGACTATAAATATCTTTTTTTTTTCTTTTTAATATTATTGATGTTATTTAGGTAAAAAAATATGTAGTTTCACTTAAAAAATTATAATTTAAAAACTAAACAAAATTTTTGAAATGCCTCCATTAAAGTATAGATAAACATTCCATTTAACTGGTAAAAATTTCATTAAAAAGTATCAAATAGATTCTGAGAAAAAGGTACATAAAAAAGGTCATTTTAACATGGGCTTCAGTGGAGGGCTCCGGTCCCCCTTAAACATGTTGCTGTTTGGTTTGTAATACAATTAACCAAAAAATTTCGCCTTTAAACAGCAGAGAAAATACACTCATGAAAATATGACATGAAACTAATTATAGTTAAACAAAAATAGGGTAGAATGAATAAGTATAAAAAATATATGTATGGAACAAATGACAATACAAAATTTATCAGATGAATTTCTTCAAACAAAATAAAAGATGTATGCTATATTTTATATGTCAATTACCCATATGAAGAAGGATTAAAATTAAAAAAATAATAAGATTTATTAGATTTAAAAACTAATAAAAGGATATTTTATAGAAATAAATATTTTCAACCATTACAAATTTCATAAATTTTTCAATAATATGTCTAAACAATTTTCCAATAGGTAAATACATAGTTTTAAAAAAATTAAAAAAAAACTATTTATTTACCCTGAAAGTATCCGTCTTTGTACCCATGTGACCGTAATCAGCAATTAAAGCAATTCCTCCATCTTCCTCTATCCTTTTTAAAATACTCTCTAATAAAATTCCAGATTCAGGCGAAACCTCGATATGATCCCTCTCTTCCTTTTCCTATTGAAAATGAAATATATGAGAAATACATTAATTACTGTTTTGTTTATAAAAAGTAAAGTATATACTGATAAATTTGTTGCATATATTTGAATGAATAAAAAATGAACTGGAAGTAACAATAGAATATCTTCATAATATTTAAATATTTACTACATTAAAAAAACATTGATCTTATTTGGTTCATTACATAAGTTCGTAATTAATTAGGGCAAAACTTTTTTGAAATTTTTTGAAAACCACCTTATTGTATGTTAAAAAATTTGTATTCATATTGCTTATTATCCTTTCACTCATAGTTCTGTCTTTAAATACTAGAATTCGAAAATTATACTATTATCATTATTAACAGATATATTACAACTACATTTATTTGAGTACAAAATAGAAAATGCTCATTCAATACAAATACAAAAATTGACGACCAACAAGAGGCCCAGCAAGGTTGGTCCAAATAAATCTAATACTTTACCAGTTTCCAATGACTATCAAGATTCTTCTTAAAATCTTCTACTCTCTTCGAATACACCACATAATCTGGTAAAGCATTCCACTAATTGACAACTCTATTGTAAAAATAATGTTTTCTTACCTCCCTTCTAAAGCATGATTTATTCAATTTCTGATCATGTCCTCTGGTCCAGCTATTTAAGGTATAACCTAAACCCTCCATGTCCCCTGTTTTATGAACTTGAATAACTGAATTAAATCACCCCTAGCTCTCCTATTTTCCAGGGAATACACGTTTAAAGATCTTAATCTGTTATCATAATCAATACCAGATAGACCCTTAACCATTTTTGTAGCCCTATGCTAAACTCTTTCAAGCAACTCGGTATCTTCTGAGGAAGGGAGACCAAAACTGAACAGCATATTTCGGATGTGGCCTTACTAATCCCCCCCTATACAATGGCAAAATGATCTCCTTAGATTTAGAAGTGATACTTTTTCTAATATATCCCAACATTCGATTGGCTTTCTTACTTGCTTCAACACACACTGTTTACTCATTTTGAAATTATTGCAATCAAAACTCTCATAAAATGCAGTAAGTTAAAAATAACTTTTATTACAGAATACTTATTGGTATACAAATAATGCAAATGAAAAGTTCAAAAAACTTGTCATTTATTACACAGTTTCAAAAATAATGTGATCATTAAATAATAATAAAACGTATTAGTTTGCTAAAATGCACAGAATAGGTAATTCATGAATACTAAAATGAAGAAAATAACCAAATAATAATCTAGTGGGTTTTTAATTATTATGAATAAATTTTTATACACATAATCTTATGTTTAAAAAAACATTATTGCTTTTAGCAATTTAAAAAGATAAATTGGAGCAGCTAAGTAACATCTCATGGAGTAGTTTGTTTCATTCATATAACTAAGCTGTCAATTAAAAATATAAATGTTCAATGAGATCCATAAATAAAAATACTTACATCAATTAATACCTTTGATGCAGCTGTTGGGTTACGAGATATAATATACCTTAATTCGTTATCTTTAAAATCAATTAATATTTCACGCCAGCCATCTTGAGTTTTCTGTTGAAAACATAAAATATTAGTTAAAGATATTGAATATTGATCCAAAGTTTTATGTTTTTTTTACATCTTAATTTGACTATGCATACCCAGCCAAATTGTGAAAATAGGTCAATAGGTTATTTCCACATTTTTTTTAAAAAATTGAAAGTACAGACAGAAGACAGCTCATGGGAGTTAAAAAGAAAGGGGATTGTTTGAAGAGTAGTATACGATTCAAATCCTAGACTGGCAAAGACATACATTGTAATAAAAACTAAAAAATTTAAACTTTGAACAAGTTGTGAATTTAACTGGATACGTCAGTTGAGCGGTCACAGATCTTCAAAAATGCAGCAAAATTTTTATGAGTTTTCTAAACTGTAGAGCTGTCTGTTAATCTAAATAAAATTTTCAGCATATCTTTAATTTGTCATTTTTTTAATAGCCTAAAATACAAACATTACTTGTTTGAAAAACCACAAAACTACCAAATAAATTAAGTTATCAGAGATAATATTTTTTTTATAATATGGAGTCACTTAATAAAAGTAATATACAAATGTGTTTCATATAGTTTTTATTTCAATTGATGAATAACGTAGGTTTCTAGTGAACAAGTGTGAAATTTATGTAATTAAATAAGATGTTAATTTACTATCAACTGTGGTATACATATTACTGTAGAAAATACTCTGTATTAATGAGAGATTTTTTTAATTTTATTAATCTTTCTAAAAGTAATATGATGTCCAAAATTGCATCAAATATCAGTTAGCAATGAAAAAATACATGAATTGAACTCTTTCACCATAATGAATAAAAACTATCTAAAAATTGTTTGAATGTGAGAATTATAAAAAAAAACAATAATACAATCAATAACAATAATTAAAACCTAAAGAAACAAATATTATAATCAAAATGATCCTTTAAAAATGGCATGGTTTAAATTTAAACACAATTATATATTTTAAATAACATATATGCATAGATTAACACCTCTTTTAAAAAAATCAAAATGTCCAATAGACAATTTTATCCATATATTGTACGAGGGCTGTTTTTTTTTAACCTCCGATGGGCTATAGCAAAAAGACGGGTCAAGATACAAAAAGATTTTTTTACCAAAAGTAAAGTCAATACTGCTTATTTCTCCATATAATCATCTTGGCAATTAAGGCATTTGTTATACCCATAAACAAGCCTTGAAATACCCTCTTCATAAAATGTAGCCGCCAATGATTGGGAGGAAGTTGTGACGGTTTTCGTTTAAAAAAGTACATTTGGAAGCTTTACGTCAATTTTTTTTCTGTCCTCCAAGCCACTACTAGTCCATAATTCACTTATGGTAAACCTTTGAGTTTCCCTAAACACTTGGTCAACTCGTTAAACAATACCGTCTGTAGCGACAGACTTGCTTCCTTGGTCCCCTTCTTCATGAACATCAGTATTGTTCAGCGAGTTGACCAAGTGTTTAGGAAACTCGAAGGTTTAACATAAGTAATTATTGATAACATAGTGGCTTGAATTGTAGATCGTCCAAGTTGACGTTAAACTCAAAGAAACCGTCACAACTACCTTCAAATCATTGGCGGCTACATTTTATGAGAGTGTATTTCAAAGCTTGTTTTCAGATATGACAATGTTTTAATTGTCAAGGTGATTATATGGAAAATAAACAGTATTGTTACTTTACTTTTGGTAAAAAATCTTTTTTGTATCTTGACCCGTCTTTTTGCTATAGCCCATCGGTTGACGGTTGAAAAAAAACAGCCCTCGTATATATTAATTTTATATTATAATTTTACATTTTTTTATTTGTAATTGATTTCAATTAACTTAATAACAATAAACACACAAAAAAGAGTTACATATATATATAAATAAAGCTAATACATCATCAAAAATTTGACAATACCTGAAATTTAGAATGGGCATAGCATCAAAGAACTCATGGGCAAGGTATAAAGAGAAGGCTTCAGGAACAGTAGTTAGATGAGGATGCCAAGTAATAGGAAATCCATATTTTGTAATAAAAGACTTATCATAAGAGCTTTCATTCAAATTTTCTGGGCATAATCTTGACATCTGAACTTGACGTAGATGAGGACTGACTTCAATGAAATGAACTGAGAGTTTGTATTGTGAAGGAGACGTTAATTTCGAAAACACCTAAATGCAATTGACAATATTTTAGTTTGTATTTTTTTTTTAAAAGTCAGATTTGATTAATTAAAGATAAGCTTTATTTAAGTAAATGTGAACCCAGTATCAACAATATGATTGTAATTAGAACCAGGATTTTAAATATATGTACCATAAGAACTATGAATGAAATAACAATTTCAGCAAAAGTTTACTTTTTATCAAGGCAGAGTTATCGTAACCATTAGGTAATTTTTTTAAAAAATATATTGATAGGCAAGAGCTTTAAAATTAAAATGCCTTAGATTGGATAAATGTTAAGTAATCTAATTATCTTATAATTTAACCCTTGTAAATAGCTATTAATATTTCATTTTACTTTTAAAAAAAATTAAACTTGCTTTGACAAAAAAAATCATTATGAAGAAGAATTAGTGAAAAAACCAAATTTGCAGACAAATTTAAAATATTGTAAACAGCAAAACTATGTGTATGATAATGCAATCAGTAAAAAAAATGTCATTTCATTTTTGACACTTACTCTGAGTATATCATCAGTCAGAGTACCCCTACCTGGTCCGAATTCAACAAGCTGTAAAGGTTGAGGTTGACCAATTCTAGACCACTCGTTGAAATACCAAATGCCAATCAACTGTAAATAGGGTAGTAAAATTAACCCTTTCAGTCCCAGTGATGCCATCATCATTTTTCCTGATCATAATTTTAAAAAAATAATAGGGCTGACATCTATTGTGATTAATAAAAAATATTTTCTAATAGAAAAAAGTTTGAAGAATCGAAAGATGTGCTTTTGGATATCAGAAATGGGTATAGACGACCAAAAAAAAAAATTTCTAAAATATGATAATGCCAAATTGTCATTGGGACTGAAAGGGTTAATAAAGTATAGCTACAAAATATAAAAAAGCTTAAACTGAACACTTCTTAAATGTTATTGAGAGCTCTTAATATTGATTTTTTACACACCAAAAAAAAAATATCTAAATATAAATACATAATTTTTTATTGCAATTATATGATATAATTAGACATTGAAAAATATATAAATCTGAGAAATATGGGTTTTACATTCTAATTGTCTTTTTATAGTAGTAATTTAATTGATCAGTAAGACATAATTTCAACCTTATAAGTTATTTATTTTAAGCCAGATAAATATAAACTTATCTTTTAATTAAAAAAAGCACATTCTACTTAGTACTTAAAAAAAATCTATGCATTATGATACAAAACCTCACCAAATATTTGAGAAATTTCAGGAGAAGTTATGAAATCACCAGAAGTTCCGAAAACATCTCGAGACATGTAATAGCCCTAGAAAATAGAATTAAAATCATTAATTTGTAATTTAATCGTTTCCGGCTGTCTATTTCTATCTTCTTCTGTCTAGCCTCTGTGAGGAGCTTGAACACAGCCAATTATGCCTTGTAATTTAAACCACGGTCAAGTGACGAGGTCGACACCTGAGCTGGCACCCAAATGGACTTTGAGAGACATAGTAAGCTCAGAACTTTGGACTCCACAGATTTAACGAGCATGTCTTTCCCAGTGTACTCAGGGAAACCCCGTAATTAAGTAGATTTAATTTTTTTTTGCTAACAAATATCCATCTATGTTTTGAGGACTGGGCTACGGAGAGCCCCCATTAAAATCATTTCTTATAACTCATACAAATAAAATGTGAAAAAAGACTGAATTCCAACAATGGTTAAGCCTCTACTAATTCAAAATAATAATTTAACCTAAATATAGAAAAATATGTCAAATGTATATAAAACACTTAACTTAGATTAATGAAAAATGAATTTTTACACAATTGATGATGTAAGGCTGTGTCCTGACTACGACATCAAATGCAACAAAGCATGGAGACTTGGCAGAGTCAGGTTCCAAGCTATTGCCCGCTTGACGCCCTTGGCGGTCGCCAATTTTTTGGTTGCATTTGATGTTGTAGTCAGGACACCGCTTAAGGAAAATTCGTGAATCTTTAACTTAATGGTAGGTACATTAGTCACTTTTTCATGCACAGTGCCATGTGTCTTTACAGTGTGCAGAGCTAAAAACTAAATATATTCTTGGATGTTTTTTTTGTATGCATGAAAAAAATTTAATTAAAATATCATTTTTTATAAAATATTATATTTTACCTGATAAGTACCACACATATTTACCGAACAAGGG
>JAFNEN010001774.1:0-21355 GCA_019343175.1 Oedothorax gibbosus
AATGCACCTCCAAATAAACCTCCTTTTTCCCCAGCTCCTCCTTTTTTACCTCCTCCTAAAATATCTTGTACAGTATGAGCTACATTCCCTATTATCCCTTCTCCACCTCCGGCATTAGCAAGAATATTATTTGCAGTTCGTATGGCATCTTGGAAGGCTAAAATGAAAATGTAAAAACTAGGATCAAAATAACGGTTTGCGCGCTATAATAAACAAATATAGATATTTTAGAGGTGAAATAAACGACAGATTTAAATTGTAATTATAAACAACAGCCCTTGTAATAGCGTTGTTCGGATGTCGTTGATTTCTAGGTTGGAAATAACATGGGATATATTTTGGTGAAAAATGTTTATTTACAGAATATACAGAAATATATATTAAAGGTAATTCCATGTAACTGTAGTGTAAGTCACAATTTAAGAGGAGATTAAAAACTTTTTAAATTTAAAAAATAATAATTTTAATTTCCTTTTAAAAAAAATGGAAAGTAGGCTAAAAAAATAGCCTTAAGGCTTCATCCTCATTCACTCATTCACTATACTTCCCTTCCTCAAGTTCTTTAACCTTTTGTTTCTTTTTCCTTCTTTAATAAACCTACAGACTACACTTTTAATGATGGAGATGGACATCATCAAGTGATTCGATTGAATAACTCGTCAAATTTTCATGCAAATGTCACAAAAAAAGAAGATTTAAGGATTTTCGAGGGTGCTCAACATTTCTATGTTTTTAGATCTGGGTGTTGCTATTGGAAATAATAAAATAAGTAACATTTTTAATATGAAGATGGCCACTTATGCATTTTTTGTGTCATGCAATTAATTCAGAATGTTATTCATTCACCAAGTCAATAAAATCCGATTCTATAGGATGAATAAGTGCCGAAATAATCCCTAGTGGTAACTTTTTTTCCCACACAGCTGTACACAACAATACACCATGAGTAGAACGACAGTTCCTTACGCTGAAAGCGAATACAACAGACAGTAAAGAAGGATGGGATATCCTAAAAAGAAACTTTGAACCGACAACAGAGAAATACTATGAAGTCGAATAAATGAGTTTTACGAACTGAAATTTACCGAAGAAAGTCACATCGGACATTCCTGCAAATATTACAGTAGCAAACAGAATTTTAAAAGCGGGTTTCAATATGCCGGAAGGGCTGGTGTTTCCATTTAATCCGCAAACTACTTATGAGAGTTCGGTAACTTGGTACAGCAGCTGTACAAATTAGATGAAAAAGAGTTCAACTTCAGCAACCTTGATTGTCAACTAATGAGTGAAGCTGGTCAAATCTGTTTAAAGAAGAAAGACGTGGGTCTTGACGTAGTGTCGGACTCTTACTTGACAAAAGCCCGAATTCCAAATCAAAGACGACCCACCAATAACCGATGCAGTGGAACCGACCTGAACCCTACTTCAAAAAGAGCTGATCAAAGACAAGAGTAAACGTCAAAGAATTGCGGTTATTTTAACCGAAAAGGACACTTTTTCCTTGAATGTTTCAAATCGAAAAATCACCTGCAACGAAATACTGGAAGCCAAAGAAAGTATGAGAAGTAGAAACATAACTTAAACAAGTAGGTTTGTTACAGAATCTGTCACTTAAACCGCTTCCACACAACATTTGTGCTCAACAGGAAACAAACTATTTATACACCTCAGAAAGAAATTCGCCAAACAAAGCCTTTAGCTAGTTGTAATTAAACATTTAAACGATAAAATAAATTATTTTCCTTAATCTTCTTTCACAGATTTAATAATTAGACGTTATCGTTTGCTAAATTTGTTTGAAGTTCGAAGAATAATAATGTAATCTTTTTTAATAAATATCTTTGTGTCGCCACAATTTCCCATTTACATTTCTTTCGAAAATTCAGTTATTTATCGTTTGTTAAATTAATTTACAGTTCGAAAATATATAATTAGTGCAATTGATGCTTTAAAAATAAAAGCGAAACTTTGCCAAGTTAGAATTCTCTATGAATCTTTCTTCATACATATATATTAAACCATCAAAAGAACTCTATTGTGATATTACAACAATCCAAACTGAATTATATCGCATAAATAAATATTTTTTCAATTTTTTTAAAATTTTATTTTAACTACAGTTTCTCGTACGTTTAACGAAATGGCAACAGTGAAAATATTGAATAAAAATGGAATTTGCATGTTATTTCAATGTAGATTAAATTTTTAGTTATTTAAATTTTAAAAAAACTTCTAATTAAAATTTTTCAATGAAATTTGGAATGTAGCCTAATCTGATTTTTTGCTTCAAAATGACGCATCTCACTTGTCTGTGGGACTTGTGGATGGCAACAGTGAAAATATGAATAAAAATGGAATTTGCATGCTATTTCAATGTAGATAAAATTTTTAGTTATTTAAATTTTAAATAAACTTCTAATTTAAATTTTTTAATGAAATTTGGAATGTAGCCTAATCTTATTTTTTGCTTCAAAATGACATATCTCACTTGTCTGTGGGACTTATGGTTCTTTCTGTGAAAGTGGGTGACAGACGGACAGACGGACGGACTGAACGATTATAATACCTTCCACTTTTTACGTTATAAACGTAGCGTGGAAGCTAAAACCGGAGACCATCCTGAAGGATTCCACCCGGAAGATTTTAAAAAAACAGTGCTACTCATTGCTTGGTGAAAGACCGGAAAAAAAATATTCTGACCTCGACCTGGACGCATGGTAGGTTGATTCGTCTGCAACCTCTCCTTTCTGTAAAGAGAAGTGTTGGTTCGACAACTACAAAGAACTACCACCAACTGAAGCAATAAAATTATTGGTGATAGAAGTTGCACTTCCGAGAGGGGTAGGTGATGTGACTTTTAGTGTTAAAGATGGCAATAAGTTCGTTAAAGTTATTCTATATACGATGTTCTAGTATTTGCTAGTAATATGCGTCGAAATTTAGTAAGTGGTGTTAAAATTTATATTGCCAATTATAAAAATAATCGGATTAACGACATAACGGTCTTACTTAAAGAAAACGGGGAATATTTCTTGACTGTGCCGAGAGTTGATAAATTTTACATAATGTATTTATTACCTAGTAAAAAATTTGAATCTTATAATGTGCATACTAATCAAAAGGCCTAAATAAAGGCTATTTTTCTCAATTATTGACGAGTACTCTAGATATGTAGCAGTATACGTCATTGAGAAAAAAATGTGATGTTTTCAATTGTTTTAAAGAAAATCTCAAAGTTGTTGAGAATGAGTTAAATAAGAAATATTACGTTGCTCGCGATTCGACAACGGAACCGAATTCGTTCATAAAGAATTCGAACAGTATCATAAGTTTAAATATACAAATAGAAAGATCTTCGGTTGAAAGTCCAAAAATGAATTCCGTTTTGGAGCATTTTAATTGTAAAATAATTGTAAAATTACTTTAACATGTATTGATGATTCTGGATTAGTAGCTTTTTCAGATGCGCATCTTTTGAATTTAAAAAAAGAATGTAGGCTAAAAAAAAATATTTGCTAAGGTAAAAGAATGATATTCGGACATATTAAACAAGTGGTTGTTGAAATTGTAAAAAAATCATGTATGGAGAGCTTCAAAAAATGTACTCACCACCTTGAACTGCCAGACCAATCCCACCTGAAAAGAAAATCAAATTCTGTATTCAAGTACATAAACATGATTTTAAAAAAAATCAGCCCCTATATGTGTGCCCAGGGATTGTTTCATTCAAAAAATTATAAAGACATTTTTTTTTTTTTGCAAATTACTAAAATATTAACTAGTTCGAAATTAACATTGAGCCCGTAATGTCCTGGATATTGGCCTCTAATCAAAAGAGACTGAAAATAGTGTTACATTAATTAAAAAATGAATTTTTTTTAGTTTTGTAAAATTCGTAAGAATTATTGCAATGTTCATGCTATTAAATCATTTCTTTTTAATTTTTAAAGACAACTGAATATGCAAAGTTCATTGAAATATCTAACAAGATGTCACCCTATGTCACTTTAGGGTATATTTACCAACAAGCCCATTTAATGATAGGGCCACAGGTCCCCAGTCTTTTGGAATATCAAAATTTATTTAATTAGGGAAAAAATGCGGAAATAGGAAATGTTAGTGTTTACTGTAGTTTTTACTTCAATTTTTCATGACTTTTTAGCATTATTTTTTTTAAAATATTACGACTTCTTTCTTCGATAATTTTAACAGTGAAATTATTCCAAATTTAGGAATAAATTTTACAAGAGAGGCCGTTCCGGTATTGAATACCCCCCCCCCCCCCCCCCCCCGCAATTTGTGACTTTTTTAAAGCAATTAAAATTTATTATTAGGGAAAGCCCATGTCGCATTTATTACATGTGTAAAACAAGTATTTCTAATAAATTATAAGGTATTTGCAGTTTTAATGCCAAGCCTGTCGATATCAAAACTGTAGTTGTGATTTTTCTTTAAAAAATTCGAATGACATAAGTATTCTGATATGCGGTAGGCGTATAATGAAGATGCCAGGTGAACAGGAATATAACTATTTATTAATGTGGAGCCTGACTATAATGTAAGTATAGCAACATAAGGGCCGGCATAAATAATAGAACTTAACAGAACATAACTCGAAACTGTAGGATCTACACTCGTGGCCAACCTAACTTGCGTAAAAACAGTGAAAAGTCGCGGTGCAATGATACAAGGCAATAAATAAATCATCGATCGCATCCCGGCCCGCCGATTCAAACGAAAAAAGAAAAAAAGTTTCAATCAGCCGCCTGGTTTGGCGCCAATATCGCTTCAGTTGGCCTATTGTAAATTGTTATTACAAATATTTTCTTTATGCGCAATATAAGGCGCTGTTTTTAAAAGAAAGGTTGAAAATACAAAAAATATATAATTTTTTAAAATAAAAAAATATTTAAATTGTTTAAATTCTTGATTCTAAAAAGGTTTAATCTTTTCCTAGTTCTTCAAGTTAAGTATTAATATTTAATATTTTTGCTAAATTAATTTATAAATTATATAGTAAAATAAATAAATGATGGTTATAGATGTTTTGATTTCGTTAATAATATTATATTCAATTTCATTACTTAGCTTTGAATAAAAAAATAGGGTAAGTGGGGTGGGGTAAATTTATTAAAATACGCAATTTTGATCTATAAGCTCTCAGAACAGTAGAATAATGGTTCAAATTTTGATGAGAAATTTATTTAAAAAAATTATGTTTCAAAATTAATACTTAAAAACAATATATATATTTTTTAATTGTAACAGTGCTTTCATAATTTATTGTTTTAGCTAGAACTGTACACACTCTTTACATCCGAGGATGAAAATCAAATGTAGTAATTATTTTTGCAAAAAATTGCATTTTTTTTTATTATAACTGTATTAGGTTATTTTTAAAAGCGAAAAATAAGAATACATCACAAACATATAACATGACATTTTAACTTCTTATTCAAAATTTTAAACCATCATTTGAGTGTAACACCGCAAAAAAAACCTCAAATGTTTTACGGTATTGTAAAGTGTGAATTCCAAACTTTTAATTGCAATTAAAATTGAAGCAAAATCTTGAGAAAAGAGATAAAAAAAACTGTACAACAAGTTTTTTTTTTAAAAATAAGAAAATTGAATTGATAGTTGGAGATTTTTTTCTAGCCATTTATAGAAAACATGCAAAATATTTCTGAAAACCGAGTAACTGTAAAACTATATTAACAAAACAAATTTGAATAATGTGCATCACAAGTTTTCATAATTCGTACAGTGCGACTTAAAAAGTTACAAAGGAAATAAAAAAAATCTGTATGACAGTTATTGAATACTTGACTACAATTACCAACGACTTTTTCCAAAAAAAATTTAAGTTTTTAAAATCTATCTTTTGTTTAGGCAGATTGAGCAAATGATTTGATAACTTATATTTTCCATTTAAGGAAAAGAATTATGAATTGCTTTCTTTCTTAAACATAAATTCATTTTCAATCGCCAATTACACAGAGAATTATGATATAATGAAAAAAATCAGCTGCCGCTGTCATTATAAATAAATCCGATCGAGACGGCAACCATAGAACGCGAAAAAGAAACAATGATCCGTTGGTTGGAAACTCTTGTAAAGTAATATTTACATACAAAATGATCTGAATACCATTTAACAAAAATACACTTTTCATTCTGATAAAATTGCTAAATTTTCTCAGATAATATTAAAATCTGTTAAACCTTAAACGAAATTAATGTTTTAAACAAGTTTTCTGGATGGATTCGCAAATAATTTATGGAACTCTTTACATCCGCGGAATTATCTTCTCTATAGCATATTTCTATTTACCCTACTTAGGTTGGCCAGGAGTCTAGTCAGGCAGTTCCTTATATTGTAACGTACCTGATCCGTGGCCCTCTAGCGGCCACTCCAGAAGTTCCCCGCCGAAACGGAACGAGAACAGAACTTTTTTTTTGTCGACTAATGGAGTAACACGGACTTAGAGATGCTTGTGTCCGAAATCGGACTGATTGATTTGAAAAGAACCTTTTTAACATTTTAAATAGATGCTTTAAAATAAAGAAGCTGAAGTAAACTAACTTTAAAAAAAATGTGTTTTTAAATAAATCTTGGAACTTTGAATGTTCTTTTGTTCGTGTCTTGTAATTCGTTACAAGATGCTGATTTGGTGGCTTTGCGGTTGGAATTTCAACATCAATTCGTCATTCCGGGTAAGTGCCTCTATACAAATTTTGTCGTTCACCAGTGTCGAAAAAATAGTGGTAATTGAAATGTCAATACAAAACTCTGTTTATGAAATTAGTTTCGGTTTTAACAAAAAAAACCCGTTTAACTCGTAAAAAAAAACTTAAAAAGGTGCAATTAATCCCTTGGAAATTAAGTTTTGAGTTGTTTTTGATATGATAAACAGAGAAAGTTTTGTATGAATTACTCTAAAACAATTATGTATGATATTAATATTTCGTAACGTGGTAAAAATTCTATTGGAAGACGCCATTTTTGGTAACAAAAAATTTCTGGATACAATTGTGAATGCTAAAATACTTTATTTGCTTGGAAAATATTTTTTTTAATTGTTAAATATTAAGCATTAAGTTTAGCTAATTGTTGAAATCTAGTTACTTTGAGCGTAATAGATATTTTTGTTGCGAAGTATGTATTTTGATATCGAAAAAGAAAAAAATATTTAAGAATTTTGTGTATTCAAAGTCTGAATGATAGCACGGTTTAAAATTCTTGGAAAAATATTTTTGCATACATTTGAAAGGTATAAAATAATTATACTGTTGAAAAATTATTGTGTTTTTCAAGGTTTGATAGCGTATAACAAATAATTAAGAATTTTAGTGTATTCAAGAATAATTTTATTTTGAATGACAACACTGTCAAAATTCGTGGGAAAAAAGTACTTGTGTTTATTAAAATATTTGTTTCTTATCAAAATATTTGTTTGTATAAACTAATTATACTGTTTAAAAAATCTTGAGTTAATCAAGTTTTGGTTTTGAAAAAAATATGTTCGCTGGACAAAAATGGCGGACAGTAAAGCTTGAGTAAAGCTTCCTGTTTGACTAAAAAAAATTTTTTTTTAGGCTTTTTTTTATTAGGTTATTGACAGGTGTTCGTATTTCGAATTTATTATTTCCTGTGGTTAAAATAAAGATGGTATTTATTTTTGATGCTGTTTTTTAAGTAAGAAGAAAAACATCTAATGAGTGTGCTTACACAAATATTCTATTTTTATTTTATTGGAAAATAATTTCGTGTATTCATTTTATTTATCTTTTGTTATTAAATATTGAATGCATAAAGAGGGATGTTGTTAAAAGTGATTTTTATATTTCTTGCATTAAAAATATAAAATTGAACATATTCTTAGAATAAATTTATCGCAAATAAATTTATTTATTTTCGCTTTATTCCCGAGTGTGTATTTATGCAATCGAAACATTTTTTCGAATTTATAGCGTAATAGGTTTTATTAAATTGCTTGTATTAAATAAAATTAAACCTTGTTATTTGTCTTAAAAAAGATATTGAATAATTCATAAAGGTTTATGTTTGAGAAAATTATACTTTTATTTGTGAATTAAGATATGTTATAAAAAAAAGTTATATTATAGGAAGTTCATTACGAGAGTGTGGATTTGTCTCAAATATTTAAATAGGCTTTTAATATCTTGATAGGTAAAAGTAGTTAATTATTTGTTTATAAATATGGCAATTTGGGGAAAGTGTCGAAAAGTGGACTTATTAAACTTAGCCACTGAGATGAACATTGAAATAGATGCAAATGCGACAGTTTTAACCCTGAAAGAAGCCATAAAAGGTAGTGAATTTTATGAACTAGAATTCGTGGAGAGTTTTCTTCAAACTGCTGTCGGGGAAAGATTGAAGAAGGAAGAAGATGAAAGGGTCAGAGTGAGACAACTAGAAGAGCATCGATTGTTTCTAGAAAAGCAAGAATCTGAAAATAAATTTCTTCTCGAAAAACTAAGATTGGAGAAAAATGGAACAAGAGAAGCTCCAAGACACAGAGAAGATATACACCATCTGATGACAAAATATGACTCTAAATCTGATATCAGCTTGTACTTAGTCCTTTTCGAAAGAACAGCAAAGAGAATAGGACTTCCAGAAGAGCAATGGGTGTCTCATCTAACGGGACTCTTGCCAATGGAAATGGCCCAACTCATCGCTCGAGAATTGGAAGAAACATACGAAGATTACGAGGCTGTTAAGAAGGTACTTTTGAACAGATTCAAACTAAGCCCAGAAAAATTCCGTCAACTTTTTTATTATCACAATAAAGGACCAGAGGGAACTTGGAAAGACTTTTTGTTCGAGTTGAAAAATTATTTCTATGAATGGATAAGAGGGTTAGAAGTGAGCACCTTTGAAGATTTGTGCAATTTGATTTTGTCCGAACAAGTGAAGCGGAAGACCAGTTTGGAAATTAAAAATCATTTCTTCGATGAGTGGACCCAGATGAAAAATCCAGAAAGAGTCGCAGAAAAACTGGATGAATACGAAAACGTAAGGCTGCTCATGAAAAAGAAGACATTCCCATCAAAAGAAAAATCTTTCAAACCATGGAGAGGTAAAAATCAATCTGAAACAAAGGCCCCTGTAAACGAACCAAGGGTTGAGAAGAATGAAAATGAAAGAAGTAAAAATAATGAAGCTTTCGAAAAACGCAGGAAACCGCGGTGTTTTCGTTGTAATTGTACTGAACATCTAAGGCCTGACTGTCCCTTGATGAAGAAACCTGCAGGAACTTCAGACATCAACCGTCTTATAAAGAAAGGATACGAAGATGTTATGTCACCGTATACCTTCATGGCTGAAGTCAATGGATTCACTATGCCTATTTTGCGAGATACTGGAACCAGCATCGATGTTGTGTGCCGCAACCGCATCACTCCTGAAATGTTAACCGGAGAGAACATTTGGGTGCAACAACCATTGGACGAATTTCCAGTTTGCTTACCGTTGGCAGAAGTGGAGCTGAAGGGAGAGTTTGGACACGTCATAACTAAAGCAGCTGTCGTTCCATGCCAGTTAGATAAAGGAAGGTATCTGCTTGGGAACCAAACAGCAGCCTTGTTGGAGACAATGAAGAATGAAGATGTTCCTCACCAGATTAACGCTATAGAAACAAGAGCTCAAAAACGTAAAGCAGAACAAGAGCAAGCTGTCGGAGACATAATTGAAGAAGTCGTGGACGAAGAGGAAAACGAGAATGACGAAATAACAATTGATGAGGATGATCTGTTTTCATTTCCACCTAAAGAAGATAACTATGAGGGCTTGGCGTTGTTGAAAGTAGATTCCAAAACTTTCTTAGATCAACAAAAAGAATGCCCTGAGCTGAAATCGCTTTTGGAAAAAGTGCAAGAAAATACAGGTGAACCTGTTGGTGGATTGGTAAAGCTAGAAAATGGAATACTCGTGAAGAGAAAGATGGACAAGACAGGAGTGGAGAGACTGCTACTGGTTGTGCCTAAAAAGTATCGAAATGACTTGAAAGCCTTTTGTCATGAGGGGACATCGGGACATTTAGGAGTGACAAAAACGAAAGACATCTTTTCCAGACACTTCTTTTGGCCCCAGTGTTATAAAGAAATCGAAGACTACGTTCGAAGCTGTGACAGATGTCAACGCGTTGGAAAACCTTTTGACAAAAAGAAGGCTCCTATGAAGATAGTTCCAGTGATTCAAGAAGTCTTTTCCAAGATAAATGTCGATGCTTGTGGACCTTTGCCAGTCACTCCAAGTGGAAAAAGATATCTGTTGACTGCGATGTGCCTATCATCCAAATATCCTGATGCCGTCCCAGTAGAAGATATAACATCTGTGACTGTTGTTGACGCCTTATTGCAAATCTTTAGTAGGATGGGATTTCCAAAGGTTTTGCAGTTAGATCAAAGAAGTTCTTTTGCCAGCGCACTCAGTACAACTTTTCTCGAGAAATTCGGAATAAAAGTAGTTCACAGTTCTGTCTATCATCCACAAAGTAACCCAATTGAAAGATTTCATCGAACAGTTAAAAGAGTCTTAAAGGTGTTGTGCTTGGAGTCTGGGAGTGATTGGGAGCAAGCAATATATCCAGCTCTGTTTGCCCTAAGAACTGTTACCCATGAAAGCACTGGATTTACTCCTGCTGAACTGGTGCATGGCAAGAATCTTCGAACGCCTCTCACTCTGCTGTATGAAAAATGGTTGGACGTGGAAGAAACGGAAGGTGAGCCAGTGACTGAATATGTATTCTCTTTGATTAATCGAATGAAGCGCTGTCAAGAACTAGTAATATCAAAGATGGAAGAATGCCAGCAAAAGAATAAGACTTGGTACGACAAGAGGGCAGTAAAAAGAGAATTTCGAATAGGAGACCTAGTACTGATTTTTGCTACATTTAAAAGCAACAAGTTAAGCCCACATTGGACAGGTCCTGGAACAATCCTAAGAAAACTCTCTGAAACCAATTACGTTGTACAATTGCCTGGTGAGAAAGCAACTTCAAAGGTGTATCATGTGAATATGCTGAAGCCATACTATAAACGACCAGAGGAAATAAATTATTTGATAAGTGATCTAGAAGGAGAAAATGACGAGGAACAAATGGAAATACCTTGTGTGGACTCTAACCCGAATATATTGGACCTTGAAGAGATGTTTCAAGATTACGGCGAAAGTTCAAATATGAATGAGGACCAAATCGCTCAAATGAAGAACCTAGTTTGGAAATATATGAAGTGTTTTTCAAACGTCCCAGGAAAAACCGAACTCGTCATACATGACATTGAACTTAGCGAAGAACAGTCCATCCTTTCAAAGCCTTATCGAACATCGCCAAGACAAAATGCAATTCTGAAATCTGAAATACAGAAGATGCTGGATCTGAAAATCATAGAAATTGGTTTTTCAGATTGTACTTCGCCAATGATTCTTGTAGAAGCACCTAGTAAGGATCCGAGGCCTTGCATTGACTATAGGAACTTGAACAAGATCACAAAAACAAAGTTCTTTCCTCTTCCAAATATAGAAGAAAGAATTGAAATAGTGTCTTCTGCTCAGTACATAACAGTTCTGGATTTGTCTTAAGGCTATTGGCAAATTCCCCTCACTGAGCGAGCCCAAAGACTGGCAGCATTTGTGACTAACTTTGGCACATATAAACCCTTAAGGATGCCATTTGGTCTAAAGAATGCTCCTTACGAATTTAGTAAGATGGTATATCAACTTCTAGAGGGATGCGAAGAGTACGCAGTTCCATACCTCGATGACATAGCGATTTTTTCGAACAGTTTCGCTGAACATCTCAAACAAGTCGATATAGTGCTGAAAAGAATAGAAAAGGCGGGTCTAACCATCAAGCCTTCAAAATGTAAATTTGCTCAAGCGCAAATGCAGTATCTTGGACATATTGTTGGACAAGGTCTTAGGAAGCCAGCCGAACTAAAAATTGAGGCGATCAAGAACTTTAGCCCACCTAAAAGTAAAACTGAATTTCGTGCCTTTTTAGGGTTAGCCGGTTACTATAGCCGATACATTCCAATGTTTTCGTCGATTGCTGCCCCTTTAACTGATTCTTTAAAAGGGAAAGCTAGAAAAGGGCCTATTACGTGGACTAAAGAATGTGAGGAAGCATTTGACGAGCTAAAGAACTGTCTTTGTAACTATCCTGTGCTGTACTCACCAGACTACCAAAAACCGTTCATAGTTGAAACTGATGCGTCAGATCAATGAATGGGAGTAGTTTTGTCCCAGTTGGCAGACAATGAAACTGGAGAACACCCTATTATATACCTAAGCAAGAAATTTACCAGTGTTGAAAAAAGATATAGTGTCAGTGAGAAAGAGTGTGCCGCCATCATCTTTGCAGTTTCAAAACTTAAGTGTTATCTCGATGGGAATTTCTTTCAAATTGTGACTGATCATAATCCTTTAGTGTGGCTGAATACTCACGCGAGTTCTAACGCACGTTTAATGCGATGGTCACTAATATTGCAACTTTTTAATTTTGAAGTTATTCATCGAAAGGGCACTCCAGAAGTTCCCCGCCGAAACGGAACGAGAACAGAACTTTTTTTTTGTCGACTAATGGAGTAACACGGACTTAGAGATGCTTGTGTCCGAAATCGGACTGATTGATTTGAAAAGAACCTTTTTAACATTTTAAATAGATGCTTTAAAATAAAGAAGCTGAAGTAAACTAACTTAAAAAAATGTGTTTTTAAATAAATCTTGGAACTTTGAATGTTCTTTTGTTCGTGTCTTGTAATTCGTTACAATATATCACATCAACAGGCTAGGACCTGCGCAGACAGCTCAGGGCATGCGTAGCTCCAGGGCACAACAATAAGTATAAAATTGAAGTTGTATAAATTAATTTTAGCGAAAAAGTATTCTATTTTTGATTAATGAAATAGAGTATACACCAATATTAGTACACCAAAAATAGACCGAAAATATAAGGGCCAAAATACCAGATACTCTCTGCTCGACAACACAGCCCCTCAGTGGTAGTTTGAATTGCATTTCTCGCTCGTCCTCTTTTTTTTTTGTCAAATATATAATATTTTTTTTCTTCAAAATAAACCATTTATCAAAAATAAATAATACATTAACGATAAATTAAAATCCAAAAATAAACTGATTATTTAAATTAACTACCGAAAGTTACTTATTTTGCAAGACTAAATTCAGTACCTTGATTGCGAAAGTTTCCACGACATTAGATGTAAGTGATGCTTTGTTATCTTTATCTAATTAATTATTCTCTCTATTTGTTTACAGTTATCATTTTGTAGTATTGTATGTTGCAACCAATATGATGTTAAGCTTATTTGTTAGTTAACATCTTTTTAAATAGGCAGCCTTAGATTTCCCTAAGACAGGTGAAACTTGTTAACGAATAATAAATTAGTAACTTTAAATAGAAATAAGGGTTTAACTGTTCATTAGTATAGTTACCATAATTTTAAGATCATTATAATAAAAATTTTTGTTTTTAATGATTAAATTTATTATATATTTAATATAATTGTTAATATTAATAACTATTAATATTAGCTCTTTAGCAACCTGATAAGCTCGTTAGCAACCAGCATAATTTTTTATTAATCATAGTGAAGTTTCGACTAAACCGAGTTGGCAACATCGAACTTTTGTACTCCCCCACCCCACCCCCTAGGAATGGCTCGATTTTTTCTGTTTTTATATTTTAATTACGTATTAATATTTAAGTAAATTTTTTATAAAGAATTTAAAAAAAACTAAATTATTTTTTATAGCGACATAAAAAAAATGCCAACATATTTTTAAGTTATTTCAAGCCGGCAATTCTCTTGCTCGACGCGACCCCTGAAACCACGCTACAGCCCTGCCCAAAATAACACACATCTCCTAACATGAAGTTTAATACATTTAATTATAGATTAAACATTAAGTCTAATATAAAAAGAAGCTATTTAAATGCAAATTCTTTACAAAAATATTTTTAACCACGAATTCGGGTGACGTAAATTTAATTTTAAATTTGAATTAGCTGGGATGAAGCTTAAAATAATAAATCATTCAAATTGAATTCATTTTTGAAATAGCGGCACTATCAACTATGTATTAAAGTAAGGATGTATATATTTTATTTTAATATGTAGTATTTTTAATGTAGGATGGTTGAACTAACGTCGCACTAGAGGGAGATTGTGTAACGTACCTGATCCGTGGCCCTCTAGCGGCCACTCCAGAAGTTCCCCGCCGAAACGGAACGACAACAGAACTTTTTTTTTTTTTGTCGACTAATGGAGTAACACAGACTTAGAGATGCTTGTGTCCGAAATCGGACTGATTGATTTGAAAAGAACCTTTTTAACATTTTAAATAGATGCTTTAAAATAAAGAAGCTGAAGTAAACTAACTTTAAAAAAAAATGTGTTTTTAAATAAATCTTGGAACTTTGAATGTTCTCTTGTTCGTGTCTTGTAATTCGTTACAAGATGCTGATTTGGTGGCTTTGCGGTTGGAATTTCAACATCAATTCGTCATTCCGGGTAAGTGCCTCTATACAAATTTTGTCGTTCACCAGTGTCGAAAAAATTATGGTAATTGAAATGTCAATACAAAACTCTGTTTATGAAATTAGTTTCGGTTTTAACAAAAAAAAAACCCGTTTAACTCGTAAAAAAAAAACTTAATAAGGTGCAATTAATCCCTTGGAAATTAAGTTTTGAGTTGTTTTTGATATGATAAACAGAAAGTTTTGTATGAATTACTCTAAAACAATTATGTATGATATTAATATTTCGTAACGTGGTAAAAATTCTATTGGAAGACGCCATTTCTGGTAACAAAAAATTTCTGGATACAATTGCGTATGCTAAAATACTTTATTTGCTTGGAAAATATTTTTTTTAAATTGTTAAATATTAAGCATTAAGTTTAGCTAATTGTTGAAATCTAGTTACTTTGAGCGTAATAGATATTTTTGTTGCGAAGTATGTATTTTGATATCGAAAAAGATAAAAATATTTAAGAATTTTGTGTATTCAAAGTCTGAATGATAGCACGGTTTAAAATTCTTGGAAAAATATTTTTGCATACATTTGAAAGGTATAAAATAATTATACTGTTGAAAAATTATTGTGTTTTTCAAGTTTTGATAGCGTATAACAAATAATTAAGAATTTTAGTGTATTCAAGAATAATTTTATTTTGAATGACAACACTGTCAAAATTCGTGGGAAAAAAGTACTTGTGTTTATTAAAATATTTGTTTCTTATCAAAATATTTGTCTGTATAAACTAATTATACTGTTTAAAAAATCTTGAGTTAATCAAGTTTTGGTTTTGAAAAAATATGTTCGCTGGACAAAAATGGCGGACAGTAAAGCTTGAGTAAAGCTTCCTGTTTGATTTAAAAAAAATATCGAAGCTACGAAGGTTTTTTTTTATTAGGTTATTGACAAGTGTTTCGTGTTTTCGGAATTAATTATTCCTGTGGTAAAATAAAGATGGTATTTATTTTGATGCTGTTTTTTTTAAGTAAGAAAGAAAAACATCTGTTGAGTGTGCTTACAAATATTCTATTTTTATTTTATTGGAAAATAATTTCGTGTATTCATTTTATTTATCTTTTGTTATTGAATATTGAATGCATAAAGAGGGATGTTGTTAAAAGTGATTTTTATATTTCTTGCATTAAAAATATAAAATTGAACATATTCTTAGAATAAATTTATCGCAAATAAATTTATTTTCGCTTTATTCCCGAGTGTGTATTTATGCAATCGAAACATTTTTTTGAATTTATAGCGTAATAGGTTTTATTAAATTGCTTGTATTAAATAAAATTAAACCTTGTTATTTGTCTTAAAAAAGATATTGAATAATTCATAAAAGTTTATGTTTGAGAAAATTATACTTTTATTTGTGAATTAAGATATGTTATAAAAAAAAAGTTATATTATATGAGGTCCATTACGAGAGTGTGGATTTGTCTCAAATATTTAAATAGGCTTTTTAATATCTTGATAGGTAAAAGTAGTTAATTATTTGTTTATAAATATGGCAATTTGGGGAAAGTGTCGAAAAGTGGACTTATTAAACTTAGCCACTGAGATGAACATTGAAATAGATGCAAATGCGACAGTTTTAACCTTGAAAGAAGCCATAAAAGGTAGTGAATTTTATGAACTAGAATTCGTGGAGAGTTTTCTTCAAACTGCTGTCGAGGAAAGATTGAAGAAGGAAGAAGATGAAAGGGTCAGAGTGAGACAACTAGAAGAGCATCGATTGTTTCTAGAAAAGCAAGAATCAGAAAATAAATTTCTTCTCGAAAAATTAAGATTGGAGAAAAATGGAACAAGAGAAGCTCCAAGACACAGAGAAGATATACACCATCTGATGACAAAATATGACTCTCAATCTGATATCAGCTTGTACTTAGTCCTTTTCGAAAGAACAGCCAAGAGGATAGGACTTCCAGAAGAGCAATGGGTGTCTCACCTAACAGGACTCTTGCCAATTGAAATGGCCCAACTCATCGCTCGAGAATCGGAAGAAACATACGAAGATTACGAGGCTGTTAAGAAGGTACTTCTGAACAGATACAAACTAAGCCCAGAAAAGTTCCGTCAACTTTTTTATAATCACAATAAAGGACCGAAGGGAACTTGGAAAGACTTTTTGTTCGAGTTGAAAAATTATTTCTATGAATGGATAAGAGGGTTAGAAGTGAGCACCTTTGAAGATTTCTGCAATTTGATTTTGTCTGAACAAGTGAAGCGGAAGACCAGTTTGGAAATTAAAAATCATTTCGTCGATGAGTGGACCCAGATGAAAAATCCAGAAAAAGTCGCAGAAAAACTAGATGAATACGAAAACGTAAGGCTGCTCATGAAGAAGAAGACATTCCCATCAAAAGAAAAATCTTTCAAACCATGGAGAGGTAAAAATCAATCTGAAACAAAGGCCCCTCTAAACGAACCAAGGGTTGAGAAGAGTGAAAATGAAAGAAGTAAAAATAATGAAGCTTTTGAAAAACGCAGGAAACCACGGTGTTTTCGTTGTAATTCTACTGAACATCTAAGGCCTGACTGTCCCTTGATGAAGAAACCTGCAGGAACTTCAGACATCAACCGTCTTATAAAGAAAGGAGACGAAGATGTTATGTCACCATATACCTTCATGGTTGAAGTCAATGGATTCACTATGCCTATTTTGCGAGATACTGGAACCAGCATCGATGTTGTGTGCCGCAACCGCATCACTCCTGAAATGTTAACCGGAGAGAACATTTGGGTGCAACAACCATTGGACGAATTTCCAGTTTGCTTACCGTTGGCAGAAGTGGAGCTGAAGGGAGAGTTTGGACACGTCATAACTAAAGCAGCTGTCGTTCCATGCCAGTTAGATAAAGGAAGGTATCTGCTTGGGAACCAAACAGCAGCCTTGTTGGAGACAATGAAGAATGAAGATGTTCCTCACCAGATTAACGCTATAGAAACAAGAGCTCAAAAACGTAAAGCAGAACAAGAGCAAGCTGTCGGAGACATAATTGAAGAAGTCGTGGACGAAGCGCCCAGCTAAGAAAAGCAGCAAAAAACCTTGAAAAAAAATTGAAGGAAAGCTACAGGAAAACTGCAGGTATTTGGAACCAAAAACCTTCATCAAAAAACCTTTATTTTCCCTTTATTCGAAAACCTGCAGGATAAGTGAAGGTTTTAGGTTCCAAATACCTCCATTTTTCCTTCACCAAAACACCTTTATATTTCCTTCATTAAAAAACCTTTATAAAAACTGCAGGAAAAGTGAAGTTTTAGGTACCAAGTTTCTTCACTTTTCCTTCATCAAAAGCCTCCATTTTCCCTTCATCAAAAAACCTTAATATTTCCTTCATTGGAAAAACATTTAAAAAACTGCAGGATAAGTGAAGATTTTGAAGTTGAGTGGTATTTATACCCAAGTAGGAAGGAAGGAGTACGGGATTTGATCTGGGGGTATTTGTGTAGCTGTTCAGCGCGCTACCAACTGCGCTATTGGAGCTTGCAAATTGGAGCGCGTTTTAAAATTAGGAATGGTATATCTTATAATTAGAACATACAAAATTACACACTTCATGGATTCGATTATAGTCAATAAATTTGATTCATGATTTTGCGTACAATTTGTCTATGATTTTTATTTAAAAATATTTAAATTAGATTTAATTAATTGTTCTAAGGTGGTAATAAATAAATTGGATGCAAATTTTGTGAGTTAGAAAAAAAAATATCTTTAAGAATTCCTTAAGATTAATTTATTTTTAAATTTTCTATAAAAAGGTGAGAGCAAAGCTATTGAGCAAACTGAAATATTAGGCAAATAATTTTTAAATCTGCTTTTTTTTCGTTTAAATATTACTGTCTCTTTATATAGGTGGCATTATTTTCTTTTTTACAAAATCAAATCAAAAACGTCCATGGAAATTGGAAAAAATAATTTGAATCGCCAATTATAGCTTTGATATCGTTTCTGAATTTTTAGAAGTTACAGATTAACAAAATCTAGATCTGCGATTTGAACATATTAAGCTAATTTGCTGCAAAATTTGCTAATAAACTGCAAATGTTTACATTAAAAATTAAATGTTTTTCCGCGAAAAATTCCAACAATTTTTGTTGGGATACAATTACTACAAATGTAAAATATCAAAACTAATTTCAAAAATAAAGAACAATTTTAAGATAAAGATTCACTACAAAAAAAATTTACAGTATTTTTGGGGTTAACGCACACATTATTTTTTAAAAATAACTTCAAATAAACTCACAACTGGTCAACCCACTTGATACTTATTTTCAATGACGCTTCATTAGAGTCGTCAAAAAAAAAGTTTACACTGGTATGATAATGCAGCACCATATAAGTTATTGGTTTGTAATTTCCCTTGAGCAGCAACCCACTTGTCGACATTGTTGCAGAAAACGATTTTGGCCCCTGCAGGCTTTATGTGTAACTCTATGCTATAAAGAATTATGCACATGTTGTATTAATTCTCTGCAGAAAGTTTTTTAGACAAAATACTTTGCTTGAAATATTGTCCTTATTTTCTCAGAAAGTTTAGATAATTTTTTGCATAAAATTGCACATTAAGTGCTATTGAAATGTGAGTTTAAAGATAAAACAGTTTTTTAAGTGTACTTTAAAATATAGGTTAAAAAATAAACTCTAAAGAAAGGTAATAAAAAGTATAAGGTTAAATAAAGGTATTTTTCAGCATAAAATTTTAAGAAAAATTGCTGTTTTCATGTAGAACTGAAACGGCTAATTCTTTGTTCTTTTAGGATGAATCCTTCAGAAAAATGGCAGTTTTCTTTAAGAATAAAAAAAAAATCACCTTAAAAAAGTTTTATAAACATGCAGTTTTCCAGCTGAAACTCAGTTGCTGAATTTCTCAGTACAATACCTTTAAAAAAACATTTTCCCTGCATAAAACCTTCATCTCTCATCAGAAGCATTGTTTTTTTGCTGAAATTGAGTTGCTGAATTTTTCATCACAATACCCTTAAAAGTACTGCAAGTTTAATGCTGAAAACATTTCCCTGCATTAAATCTTTATCTCTCGTCCGAAAGAAGCAGTTTTTGTGTTGAAATTTAGTTGCTGAATTTTTCATCATAATACCTGTAAAAGTACTGCAGGTTTTATGCTGAAAACATTTTCCTGCATAAAAGCTTTATCTCTCATCCAAAACATGCAGTTTTCCTGCTGAAATTTTTTTGCTGAATTTTTCAGCACCGTACCTATATAAATACTGCAGGTTAAATGCTGAAAACATTTCCCTTCATAAAACCTTCATTTCTCTTCAAAAAACCTGCATTTCTGCATTTTCCATGCAGGTTTTTTGCTGAATTTTTTAGCTGGGAGAGGAAAACGGGATGACGAAATAACAATTGATGAGGATGATCTGTTTTCATTTCCACCTAAAGAAGATAACTATGAGGGCTTGGCGTTGTTGAAAGTAGATTCC
Organism: Oedothorax gibbosus; assembly: GCA_019343175.1. Lineage (NCBI taxonomy): Eukaryota > Metazoa > Arthropoda > Arachnida > Araneae > Linyphiidae > Oedothorax > Oedothorax gibbosus. The sequence continues at coordinate 20,020 of JAFNEN010001774.1, forward strand.
AAAACTTTCTTAGATCAACAAAAAGAATGCCCTGAGCTGAAATCGCTTTTGGAAAAAGTGCAAGAAAATACAGGTGAACCTGTTGGTGGATTGGTAAAGCTAGAAAATGGAATACTCGTGAAGAGAAAGTTGGACAAGACAGGAGTGGAGAGACTGCTACTGGTTGTGCCTAAAAAGTATCGAAATGACTTGAAAGCCTTTTGTCATGAGGGGACATCGGGACATTTAGGAGTGACAAAAACGAAAGACATCTTTTCCAGACACTTCTTTTGGCCCCAGTGTTATAAAGAAATCGAAAACTACGTTCGAAGCTGTGACAGATGTCAACGCGTTGGAAAACCTTTTGACAAAAAGAAGGCTCCTATGAAGATAGTTCCAGTGATTCAAGAAGTCTTTTCCAAGATAAATGTCGATGCTTGTGGACCTTTTCCAGTCACTCCAAGTGGAAAAAGATATCTGTTGACTGCGATGTGCCTATCATCCAAATATCCTGATGCCGTCCCAGTAGAAGATATAACATCTGTGACTGTTGTTGACGCCTTATTGCAAATCTTTAGTAGGATGGGATTTCCAAAGGTTTTGCAGTTAGATCAAGGAAGTTCTTTTACCAGCGCACTCAGTACAACTTTTCTCGAGAAATTCGGAATAAAAGTAGTTCACAGTTCTGTCTATCATCCACAAAGTAACCCAATTGAAAGATTTCATCGAACAGTTAAAAGAGTCTTAAAGGTGTTGTGCTTGGAGTCTGGGAGTGATTGGGAGCAAGCAATATATCCAGCTCTGTTTGCCCTAAGAACTGTTACCCATGAAAGCACTGGATTTACTCCTGCTGAACTGGTGCATGGCAAGAATCTTCGAACGCCTCTCACTCTGCTGTATGAAAAATGGTTGGACGTGGAAGAAACGGAAGGTGAGCCAGTGACTGAATAGGTCTTCTCTTTGATTAATCGAATGAAGCGCTGTCAAGAACTAGCAATATCAAAGATGGAAGAATGCCAGCAAAAGAATAAGACTTGGTACGACAAGAGGGGCAGTAAAAAGAGAATTTCGAATAGGAGACCTAGTACTGATTTTTGCTACATTTAAAAGCAACAAGTTAAGCCCACATTGGACAGGTCCTGGAACAATCCTAAGAAAACTCTCTGAAACCAATTACGTTGTACAGTTGCCTGGTGAGAAAGCAACTTCAAAGGTGTACCATGTGAATATGCTGAAGCCATACTATAAACGACCAGAGGAAATAAATTATTTGATAAGTGATCTAGAAGGAGAAAATGACGAGGAACAAATGGAAATACCTTGTGTGGACTCTAACCCGAATATATTGGACCTTGAA
>JAFNEN010001775.1:0-21015 GCA_019343175.1 Oedothorax gibbosus
TTAGCTCTATGGGACTGGCAATCCCTCTTAAATCTTTGCATTCACCTTTTGCATGGTATTTCACGTTCCCCTGAAAATAGGATAGTGTAATCAGCAGTGTTTTTAATTTCAACAAATGCAGTCCATCGGTATTCTGTAACACTGAGAATGTCCAATTTGTAATTCATGATATTATTTACAACTTGTTTCGTCTTTCCAATCTAGTACGTTGTACAGACATTAAATGTATCAAAATTGAGTCTTGTTTTGGGATGAGTGAAGGATTTCATACACCTTCTCCCAGAGTAGGATACATAGAAACAATACTAGCAGTTTCTGTATCGAGTGGGGTTTTTTTTACTTGTGTGTTGGGCAAAACCTCATACCAACTCTCCTCTTTTCTAAATCCGGCTTGGGATCGGCAATGGCGTAGATGAACAAAGTTGTTTTACAACAATCAATGCTTATAATGAAAATGAGAACTTTAATTATTTCAGACATTTTATTTGTATCTTTCCTGGACCGTTGCGTCAAGTTTTCATCAAATTCAGTACTTCTCTTCGAAAATTTTTCTACAGCTCAAAGAAATGATTGTGGGACTCAGCTTTCAACTACGTTGGTACGTTATTACTTTTTAAAAAAATAAAATGCAATAATCACCCTTTAATCTAGTTCATCAATAATCTTTTAAATACTTCGACTTTTACATGTAATGCTATTCACAGTTCTGCGACACACGGAGGAAATAAACATATTTCGTAGAGATAAAATGTGTAATGGAGATAGAAATAAGGAACTTTAAACGTTGCAGTTTTTAGCAAAATATAAATTGAAGTGAAAGGTAAAATTTACTGCCATTATAGAAACTAGTTGTTTACAAAAACACCTTAAGCAATAAACTAGTTTAAAAGGTCTTGTGCAGGGTAATCCCGTCGTAGTCTCATATCGTAGATCTGCGGGGATGGTAATGTTGTTATTAGGCTACAGTTTGTTTGCATGCTCATGTGTTGACTTCGTTACTTGTCTGTGGCTTATAATTACGAGGATCGTCACTTATGCACTCACTTTTCTCTAGTTCAAAATTAATTTAACACCAAATCACTAGTTCCGAAATATCTTTTTAAACTATAAGGAATTAGGTCTAGAATTCGTCGTTTGGCGTGTGGAGAAACTATTATTAGTAGCCAAATATCAAAAACATTAAAATATTTAAACCATTTCTTTCTCTATGTGTTTGCTTCCATTAGCTATTTTTACTATTCCTCAAGGGAAAAGTTGTCAATTAAATATACAGAATCAAGTCAATATGCTAAACAGTGTATTTTAGTACTGTGTCTTATCAACTATAAATATGTTGCATTAGTTGAATGTTTATGTAATATTTTTGGAGTATTTACAATTTTTAAAAATAAAACGTAATGATCAGTTAGAATGATTGCATACCATAAAATTAATGGAGCTTATTTTGGAAAACGTAACTTGGTTATTTTGATTCAAGTAATAGTTTATTCAGCTAGTATTTATTCAATATTAATGTTAGAGGTGTTTCGCTTTAAGGAAGAAAACTTGTAATTGTTTTCAAGATAAGCAATATATATTTAAATCTACAGCTTTGCATTTTATTTAGTTATGAAGAAAATGAAATTTAGTGTATGTATGAACTTCTGAAAAAGAAAGTTTAATAAGTTTATGTGGTGGTAATTGTCCATCATTAAGAGCACAGAAAATTCCATAAAACTAATAATATTTGTCTCTATGAGGTTACGCCTATTGGTTTTTCGAATCTTTATATATCTATAGTATATATAATACCCCTTTTCCATGCTTGAAGATTTGCTTTTCTATGTACTATATCAAATGAATCACAGATAATCCAAAACTAAGTTGCATTTGTTTATCATCAATGTAGATGGGATATATTTTTTACTAGTTATAAAATTTATTTATGCGTTATTTGTTCTTTTCCAAGATGTTCGTCAATATTTTAAATTTACTAAAGTTATAGCCATTGTAGATGCCTCAATAACCCAGAGTCTACCAAAAGGATCCTCGAGGTGGAAATGAGTTACTTCGGCTTTTATACTACTGATTACATTGGAATCTAGAATAGTAGTGCGAACTCAATGGTAAATCAGCGCCATCTAGCGTGTGGATGATAATTGATGTTGCTCGTGTGGTAACCCCAACAGGCTAAGATAATTAAAAACACAAAAGTTTAATTTTGCCTTATAGTTTTATTCTTTTAACACATTTTGAGCACATTTTAACAATGGCAGATCGAAACATCGTTCCAAATTAAATACATGTATTGTTGTTAAAGATACCTCTGTTTATAACACTATGTGCTAACAATGACAAATTTTCTCATTCTAGCGGTAGATCTCAAACACGAAACTACTTTTTTAAGTTAGTCTTATAAAGTAAATTAATTTATCACCAAAATTGCCAACTGAATAACAAATTGAGCAGATCTAGTCTCTTAACACATAGGTATGTTGTTCAGTTTTATTTAAAGTAAAATTTTATTTTTAAAATGCAAAAATCATTTATTAAATTGAAAATTTCAGAAATTCCAAATTGTATTTGTCTTTCACCACTCATTTCAAATTTTTCAATTATTATTTCTTGTTAACTTGTTTCTACCTTCCTTGAAAGGAATTTACATTACAATCCTCATTAAATAATTTCATAGAATAAATTAATTTCGAAAATAATATGGAATCAGTAAACTTAAAATATAATTTCGCTTTAGAGCATTGCGTTGAAACTTTCTTTATTGATATACTTGTAAGTAATTGTGCAACACTGTTGTGATTTTAAACACTTGAAAATAAACTTTAAACAACACACTACAAAATATATTTAACACTTGACATTATTCGTCTTAGCAAATCTTGACTCCGATTTTTAATATTTGTTATCAAAAAGAAGCATTCAAATATTGTATCTGTGCAATTAATACAGAATTTATCTTAATTTTCTACATAATTATAATTTTCTTAAAAAATAACACAACTCTGATATATTTAAGTATATATTGTACATTAGAAACAAGTTTTTATTCATTACAGTTCACTGTAAAGTCGCCACACAGTATCCTCTAGAATACTTGTGCTACATCAATTGAGATCTTCAAATCTCCAAGTGGACTTAGGATCACAAACATAGATTGAATTTCTCGTATCTAATCATCTTCATAGGTTAAGGTAAGTTTTTAAATCTTGAGCGTTTTTTAAAAATCTTATTAAAATCTAGCCAAGTTGTTCTATGATTTATTAACATTGAAGATGTTGTACAGTTTTTACTTATTTTTAGTCGTAACTACTATTCTAATTAAGAATACAGATAAGCTGAAGAACATAAAAAATAAATTTATGCATACAAACAAAATATTTTAGAATTAGATTTTTAAAAATTTATCGGTATTGTTAGTGTTTCTAACGGGTTTTCACAACAAAATTAAGAAAGTGTCCTAATTACAAAGTATCAAGGTTAAAACAAATTATAAATATTTACCTAATATGCTGTTTTCCCACTTTTTTGGTGGTATGTTTATACATGAATATGGAATAAAAAGCTTATTTAACTAATCTACCCTGCACAAAATAAAAATCATGAAATTAAAGAGCGTTTTTGCAAATAATTCTTTAATTGCTGATCAATATTTCGTGGTACCTAGCATTTTAAAAAATTTCAATTCCAAATTTAGTTATTGCTGTTTGTATCGATAAGTATAAAATAAGGTTTTGAATCTGACACAAGTCGTAAATTAAATCAAATCATAAAATGTTGATTTCAATAAATAAAATAAAAATGTAGTTATAAAGCGCAAACGTGAATTTTTTAAGATGTTTGGGGAAGAATTTTTCTGCTTTTAGTTGATTTTCTATTATATTGTTGTTAAGTGTAACTCTGTAGAATTAATTTCGAGAAAAGGTATAAAATTTGTTATGTGCGACTGTTCCCGCTCCTTGGTAACATATGATGTAGACTTTGATCTTATTCTGTAGTATTTGATAACTCTTAGTATGTCAGGTTGTTTGTACTAGTTATATACTTCATGATTATAGACTTTTCCATGCGTTTTTTTCGTTAACTGCTCTAAAGATTGGTCGAATCATATTTCTTTCAAAACTCAGTAGTCTGTTTTCTTCTGTCTTTTTTTATTGTCCAAGTCTCACTGGCATACAGGATTACTAGTCAAAAAAGGGTTTTGGATAAGTTTACTTTGGCATTAATTGAAAGGAATTTCAAATTAAGTTGGTTTGTCAGACCAAAGTAATATCTATTTGTCATCAAGAGTCTGTTCCTAACATTAATTTTAATGTTGTTTTTAATGATAACAATCATGGCGTAGTATTTAAACTGTGCAACTCCTACAGAAGCGTAGTTTCCAATATTGAGTGGTTGCACATTACATACTTTCGAGCTTACTACCATAAATTTTGTTTTTGCTTTGTTAACTGCAAGGTCCATAACTTTAGCATCTTTTTCCAGAACAGTAAAAGTCTATTTTTTTTCCTGTTTTGTGCATCCAAATATATCAATATCATCTGGATAGGCCACAAGTTTAATAGATCTTTGTAGAATGGTTCCTCCAGTATATATTCGTGCATCTCATCACTTTTGCAAGGGCAAAATTTAATAGCATGCAGGATAGTTCCCTTGCCTAAAACCATCCTCCGTATAGGAAGCTTCTGACACATCGGACTTAATTTTAACTCTACGTTGAACACTTCGTAATGTCATCTTGACATGATTTGTTAGCTTGCAAGGTATTCCGATTTCATACATTGCTTCTAACAACCTATTTATGTTATTATAATCATAAGTTGCCTTAAAGTAGACAAACATATGGTATGTATCAATTCCATGCTTCATTGTGTTTTCAAGAATTTGTATAAGTGAGTGTATCTGGTCAACAGTAGATTTTCCCTGAACAATCACATTGGCATTTACCTTTAATTTTTGCAACTTAGGGAAGAAGTCTACGAAATCGGACATCTGAAAAGATCCTAAAAGCCGCAATCAGAAGTGTAATGCCACGGTAATTGAACCAGTCCAGCTTGTCTCCTTTTTTGTGGATATGGTGAAAATTGAACCCTCTTCCCATTCAATGGGCTTCCGTTCTTGGCTCTACACATTGCAAATGATTCTTTTTCTTATTGTTCTTTCCTAATGCATTTACATTAAAAAGTTCTTCCCTTATGCCCCATCTGTGTCAGGAGCTTTATTTTTGCTCAATTTTGCAAGAGCATATACTCCAATTCTCACCTAATGTAGGTACATTACTGTCTTGCATTTTTAATTTTGAATCGATCACTTCAAAATCAGTTTCTTCAGATGGATCATCGCTTATAAAAAGTACTACTTTAAAATGTCCGCTCCATTTATTCATTGTGTCTGTGTTGTTGCATGTTGTTTCACCATTTCTCTTTCTGGGAATCATTGTTCAAGAATAAAAGTACTTTCGAATGTCATTAACCAATCGGTAAAATTTACGTGCCTCTTTTTGTGTCTTCAATTTCCCAATTACCCTGCATTTCTCTTCCATATAAATTCTTTCCTTGTTTCCTTTCTTCCTTGTATTTTTCCTTGTATTTTTCTATTGCATTTCGAGCAGAGCGTCTGTCAATCCTCTAATTCTGTGTCATACTATTCATTTTCTCTTTTGTTTTTCTTAAGTTCTGGTATAACTTTATTTGCTGCATTGCTGCAAATATTACCAACATAAATTGGTTTTGTTGAGCTTCATCATAATTCCTGTTGGTAAAGCCTTCTTGCCTTTTTTAAAGTAATTCTTATGTTTTTCTCTATGATTTTGGGCTGTTTTAATTCATTGGAGTCTATTCTTTCAACCTCCTGGTGCCTGCTCTTTGTAAATTACCTGGTAATCTTTGTTTTCACTTTAGACATCACTAAAAAATGGCCATAGTCTAAATTTGCGCCTCTTTATCCGTGAATATCAATTACACTGCTTCTGTTAGGAAAAGGGTTTTTTGAATAAACCAGTGACCGAATAGTGGATAGCTAAAGAGTACTTGGTATTAAATCAGGATATTTTTTGGGGAATTATTCAAATATCTTTAAATATGTAAACTGTTAGGTTGAAATTTGTTTTAATAAGACAGTGACCGGATAGTGGATTGCTAAGTTACTTGGTATTAGTTAGGGATAATTGTATTATTATGAGTAAACCAAGTTTTAAAAATTCGGCTGGACAAGGAAAGATTTGACATATTTTGTAAAAAAAAGAAGGAAAGATTTGACATATTTTGTAAAAAAAGTAAGAAGAGAAGTAAGAGAACATTGCTTCTTTTTCCTTAATAAAATATTAGTTTGCTAAGAACTAAAAAAAAATTACTGTTAATTTATATCTCGATTTGGCAAAAATTTATATCTTAACTGATTAAATATGAGGTAAAACAGATTAAAAACATATTTTTCTGTTTGATCATGAAAAGAAAAATTGAAATATATAATATTAAAACGTCTTCGCTATGGTATAGTGGTGAGAGAGTCTGGCTCTTATGCCGTTGGCCAGGGTTCGTATACAAGTTGTATTGGATATTTTCTATGTACCCTGCCCAACAATGCAGAAAATATCTGATATGCACGAATATTTGTTATGAAAACTTCTGTCAACATTTATTTATTCTAATGGATATTTTTTGAAAATTTGGAAATTTGGAAATTTCTGAAATTTTCTGTAATATTACAGAACTTTTATTCGATGTTGAAGAACAATTAAGAAAAGCTTAAATTATTTTATATTTTAATAGCGCCAAATGTCGGTTTAGGAAAATCCTTTTTATATTTTTGAAACACCGATGTTAGTTGGGAGTGAAATAAAAAAAAAACCCGGAAAGCTATACGTACGTACATCTTTTGCAGATTTATTATTATTAATTACATTCATACTTTCATCCGAATATTGCCATAAATATTTTTTTTATTAATACTGAAACATTTTACTTCATTGGTGTTCGTTATGGGACAAGACTGCGCAGCGTGCAATGTTTCAAATTTTTAGCTAAATATTTCCTGCTAGCAGCTTTTCAGGACCAGTTTTGTTAATTTTTAAATGTAATTTTTAAAAAATATGTTGGGCTTGTTTTAAAAACGCACAATATCTATATTTCTTTTATTTATATGTTGTGCATAGGTGTTATTGCTATTTTTTAACGTTGCCCCGAATATGGGGCAAAATATGGGTCGATTTTTAAAATTTCTAAAACATACTCTACGTTTTAGAAGTTTTTACTCGAAACAACATGATCTGTTGCTTTAAGGTAGTAGTTATGAACTAGTGTTTTAGATTTTCGAAATGTATACATTTAATAGACTGTTAATAAATGTAATTGGAATAAGCTATTAATTAAAAAAAAATTTGGCTACTTAATACTCAAAAATGCGAAATGGCATAATATAATAATTACTTGAGGTTTCCAGAAACACATTAATTGTTTAAAAAAATTATAAATTTTATAATTTTACTAAATTTTAAAATTTGAAGTCTGAAGGAGTCAATTATCAAAATCAGCTTTAGAAATAAAATAAAAAGATTGAAGAATTTAAATTTTATGTTATTATTCAAATTTTGTGCACATGCAGTGAAAAAAAGTTTCCGCTTCAGGCAATTCACTTCTGCGTCGGAGGGTTAAATTCTATCCCAAATTTCTTTTTTTAATTAGTATTTAACGCAATGTAATTTCAATTTCTTCAGTTAATTACTTGAGTTTAACAAAGGTGAAAATGAATAATCTCCTTAACAATTAAAAATATAAGTATAAATGTAAAATATAAATGTTATAATAATGCGATTATAAGCAATCGAGTCTATCATTGTTGAAATTTCAGATCTTTTGACGCCATCTTTAAAAGTGGACGCATTTATTAGCAGCTCATCTTGAATCCCAAAAATAGTTCTTTGGCAGTTTTCGTATCAAGATCAACATAGGTATATGCAGCATTTACCTTTCGTTATACCATTTTTTTAATTTTAATTTGAACAATTCACTCCAAATCTCTTTTGAAAATAACATTATAAAACCCTATACCAAAGTATTTGTCTCTTTTGTTTTTCATCTAAACAAATATCAGATCCTGTTATCAAAAAATTCTGTTGACAAAAAGAAGTATTCAATTTTTTGGATTGGTGCAGAATTCATCTTGCAAGTTATTTTTGTATTTATGTAATTTTCTTTAAGAAATAACTTTATTCTATCATACTGTTTTATTGTATAGAATAGATAATAAAAGAGTTTTCATATATTATAGTTTACATTCAAGCCGCCAAACTACTTGAGTTGATTGTGATATCTATTTATATAAAAACTCGCTTCAAAGACTGCGATTGGACCTAGGATTACGAAAACATCTTGAATTTCTTCGCATCTTATCCTCCTCCAAGGGTAAGTAGACTTTTTTTTTTAAATATGAAGCAGTTTTAATGTTCTGATAAATCAAAGAATATCGTGGCAAGATTCACATAACCTTATACAGTTTTGAAAAATTGTGATTAGTGAAAACTACTATTCTAATTTAGGGTAGAATAGTTTGAATTATCGCCGCACTAGAGCTACACGAGGGCTATTGGCGACGGGCGTCATAATTTAGAACCAAAGTCAAGTGATGAGCCGACAACCTAAATAGCCAACCAACGCAATCGTTAAGTGCGACATTGTACGCAGTGTTGGGACTTTGGAGCATATTTAACGTACACTCCCTATACATAGGGTATTATTTGTCGGACATTTTTGGCTGCACGGGCCGTTTACAGGTCGGCAGTTATTTTGGCCATGCCCGGACCCGAACCTGGGATCTTCCGCATGCAAGGCAAACATCTCAACCCACTGGGCTCCCCAGCCCCTTATTCTAATTTAGAATATAATTAAGCTGAAATATAATAAAAATAGCTTCATATATACAATCAAAATATTTTGTAATTAGTCTTTTAGAAATTTTATCTGAAGTGTGGTGAGTGTTTCTAACGTATATTGTTAAAAATAATTAAGAAAAATTGTCCTAACTACGTCGCAGCAAGGTTAAAACAAATAATACTTTGCATAATAAGCTATTATCCCACTTCTTTAGTGACATGTTTATACAGAAACATGGTATAAAATATCTACTTATTAAACTAAAATTTTAGCCGTGCACTAATAACAATTATATGAAATTCAAGATTATTTTTGCAAATACTTTTTTTAACTTTTAATCAGTATTTCTTAGCATTTAACCCTAACAGCCAGATTTGTCACAGTTACGTAGCTGCAACGTAATTTTTTGTCACTCTAGGTCACAGTCGCAATGTGACAAGTATGTGACATCACAGTGATATCGCGTAAGTCGCCGTCACAATGGGACTGGTATGCGATATCAAAAGGATGTCACTATGCGATCTTGCAGTGACATCATATTGTGACTTGTATGTGATATCGCAGTGATGTCACCTAAATCCCAGTCATAATGGGGATATCCCACACATGTCGCAATTTGCTCTTGTAGTGACATTACATTGTGACATGCATGTGATGACACATTGACGTCACTTTAATCCCAGACACAATGTGACTTGTATGTGATATTCCAGTGATATCACAATGTGATATTGCAGTGGCATTGTGTTGTGACTTGTATGTGATATCCCATTTTTGTCTCATACCAATATGGCAGCAACATGATCTATGTGACCTTGCTGCGATGTCAAGTTCGTCGCTAATTCGCCACGCAAGTCACCTAGGTCGCATACAAATCGCAATGCGACATTGCTGCAATATCATCGATGTCCATGTTACGTAGAAGATACGTAACAAAAGCGGACATTTAACTTCTATGTGACAAAAAAGTGACTGAATGTGACATCACAGCGATCTTTAGTGACTTGTATGTGATATCGCTTTTCTTCACATACTCGTCACATGGCTGTTAGGGAATACTTAAAATGCTGCTGTTAAAATTAGAGTATTACCGTTTCGTTTGATAACTAATAAAAAGAATTAAAATATAATACAGATCGTTGTAAATAAAAAAAAGTAACAGGTTCGGGCCGGGGCTTTGCCAAAATAACTGCCAACCTATAAAACGTTCTGTGCAGCCAAAACGTCCGACGATTAACACGTAGTGGTAGTGCATGTAAAATATGCTTTAAATTCCCAAGCTGCGAACGATATTGTTAGTAAAAGCTACATTGGGTGCTTGTTCAGGTGTCGGATTGTCACTTACTGGGGCTCTGAATTATGACGCCCGTAATAAAGAGAACGAAATAGACTTGCTCTTCTATGCATGTCCAATATTTGGGGATATTGACTGAAGTACAAACTCCCCACTTATCCATAATAATTCCTTCATATTTCCGATATTTCTATTTGTTAACAGAAAATAAAATTAAAATCGAGTTACGTAAATATGATCAAGCAGAAAAAAAAATGAAAAAAATAATATTTACTATCTTATAGTGAATGAACCAGGAATTATTCCTTTATTCATTGAGATAGAAAAATATATGTATACTATTAGGTACTGAAAAGCACTCAAAAGGTTTAAAGTAAAAACTTTGAACTATGTTATAGTATATCTATCCCGTATTACTCTTCATTTATGCCGCCTTTATTTAAATATTAAAATATCAAGTCTTTTCTATTGTATTTAAACAATGCTTATATATAAACGAATTTTGAATCTTAAGAAAACCAATGAATGTTTTATTTTCAGCTGTTTTACAATAATGTATGCTAACAATGAAAATAAGTAACAAAGCTTATTTTTGTCATTCCAGCATCAGCCTTTGCCTAAGAAGTTGCTTTGCACAGTTTGTCTGAATTTAATAAATATTTTGTACCCTAATTGCCTAACTGTGACACCAGAAATGTCGATTTAAAGAAAATCATCTTAGCTGCAACGGTATGTTATTATTTTGTAGGTACAGTAAATTTTTTAATGGTTATATGTAAGTTTAAGGATTATATGGATTATACGGAAGCATTATAAATACATGAATCCTCAAAATTTCATATAAATGATGTGTGTTTCAATAAATTTTATTTTTCTTTACAAAAACTCATTTGAATTCATTTACAAACAAATAGCAGAGAAAATATCTTATTTGTATGTCTTATCATTATTATCTCATCTTATTTGTTTATGTGTTTTTTTAAACTTTAAGTTTTTGTTCTCCTGTACGGGAGTAAGATCCAACACCTAAACATTTAGTGAATAAAGGAAAATAAATGAATAGATTAAATATTTTTAATAATTATGTGCATTTGCTTTTGTAAACAGTACTATTTTGTTTGAATATAAAATATTTACGAATTAAAAATATTTTTAGAGCTTGTGATTCGTTTAGAATAGTATGATTTAAATTTTTCTCTAGCTGTTAATAAATTTAATTGGAATCAGCTAATAATTAAAAAAAATTGTGACTACTTAATACTCATCAATATTATTATAAAGTCAATATAATTATAAAGTATAATAAATTATAAAGTCATCAATATTATTAAAAAATAACTAAATCAAAAGAATTCGAGAATACATCAAAGAAATGTAGATAGGGTATATCCTGGAGATTTTAAGTCCGTCTGTCTGCATGTCTATTCGTTCCTCCTTTTAATTCATTATCTAAAATATGCTTTAAATTCCCGAGCTGCGAACGATATTGTTACTAAAAGCTACATTGGATGCTTGTTCATGTGTCGGATCGTCACTTACTGGGGCTCTAAATTATGACGCCCGTCACCAATAGCCAATATGTCGCTCTAGGGCGACGATAATTCATATCAACCCAGCTTAAAATAGAAACACAGCATCTGAATATATATTAGGTTTTAAAGTTTTATTTTAATTTTACAGGAAAACTAAGTTATTAAACAAAATTTAATATTATTTTTTTATTATCTTGTTGCCATTTTCCTTGAAAGGAAGCTCCATTTCAATCATCATTCAATTAATTCATAGAAATGAAATAAAAAAAATAGAAGTAAATCAGTAATATTAATATCTAATTTATCTGTGTAACATTGTGTTGAAATTTTATACTTTATTGATGTACTTGTAAGTAATTGTGCATCGCTGTTGTGATTTCAAACACTTGAAAATAACATTTTAACAACACGTTACAAAATATATTTGACCCGTGAAGTTATTCGTCTAATCAAATCTCAGCTTCGATTTTTAATATTTGTTTATAAAAAAATAAGCCTTTTAAAATGTGCAATTAATTCAGAATTTACCTTAATTGCTTTTGCACAAATATAATTTTCTTTAAAATAGATTACTTTTACTCTCATATAATTAAATATATATATTGTGCGTATGAACAAGTTTTTTTATTCATTGAGGTTCACTCTAACTTCGCCAAATCGTGTCATCTGAACTACTACAGCTACACCAATTGAGATCATCAATTCTGCAAAATGTCACTTCTAATATTGCGATTGGATTTCAGAATACACTTTTTGATCTTTTTTCATCATCTTCCTAGGGTAAGTTCAGTTTTTAAATCCAATTGTAAAATCGTAATAAATCATAGAACAACTCGGCAAGATTTTTATACATTGAAGACGTTGCACAATTATTAAATATTTCTTACTCGAAACTATTATTCTAATTTAGAATACATTAATTTAAAACATATCGAAAAACGCAGCAATAACTGTTTAGTCGTTAATCAATATTGCATGGTATCTAGCACTTAGAGTTTTAAATTTCTAAATTAAATTATTACAATGTCGATTGGTAAGTTTAAAATAAGGATCAAAATATAACACAAATGGTTGTAAATTAAAAAAAAAAAATTAAAATGTTGACTCCAATATAGGAATAACTAAAATAAAAATGTAGTTATAAAGCGCAAACTTGAATCTTGTGGTAGTTAGGTTTTAGCATGTATTTTTCGGTTTGTGGGCTTAATCAGAGACACGCTTGTAAACATTCGTCAAGTAAGACAGACACTTACAGAATTTTTACTGACACCGAGAAAGTACACCCACGGCGAACGCGAGAATCTAACCCGTACCCGGTACAGTACGCCGACAGTTAGCGCAATGGGCTGCGATCAAACCCATTAAGCCATCCGGGCCATTGTTATATGTAACTGGAACGAATTAATTACGAGATCAAAGTTTGCCAAGTACGATCGTGTTTGATACTTGGTATAACATGTCATCTACACCTTGATAAGCGGTGTACGCTAGAGCAGACCAGTCATGAATCTCCAAAAAGCCACATCTATGACTGCGAGCAATACACCTTCAAGTCTTCGTGTCTCATCATCTTCCCAAGGTAAGTTAAATTTTTAAATTTGTAGCAAATTTAAATCCAAATAAATCATAGAACAAACCGGCAAGAGTTTTATAACATTGAAGACGTTGCCAGATAGTTATTAAGTTATTCTTACTACAAACTACTATTCTAATTTTGAATATAGTTAATATGAAACAGATCGAAAAATAATAGGCATTCTAAATTCTACATTTCTAAATTAAATTATTACCATCTCGATTGATAAGTATAAAATAAGGATCAGAGTAAAACACTGATCATTGTAAATAAAAAAAAACTCGTAAATTGTAGGAAAAGATAAAACCCGATAAGGTAGGGCAGAAATATTCAAAACAGGTGAACATGGGACTCAAAAGTAAAACCAAAGCGAATCCTAAACCCAAGAAAACAATTGCTAAAACAACAGTTGTCTAAATTTCTAAACTTTTCTAAATTTCTAAACTTTTTTAAATTCTTATATTGACGACAGGACGAAGAAATGTTTTGTTGTTTTGGAGTGTTGGGTCTTGTTTTGAAAAATATTATTATATATTATAATATTTATATTGTATTGTTTATCGTATTGTAAAATGTTTTGTATATTGTACTGATAAGTGTATTGTAAAGTTTATTGTAAAATACACTCAATTACCCTGAGGATGGGCGCAGACCACTGGTTGCGAAGGGACGACATCTCATTGTGAAGGGATGGATGGAGGCGAGAGTCAAGACAGATCACACCATTTTCTTCCTATAAAGGACATAGACAGCCGGAGGGAAGAGGCGATATCTCTTCATGACGGGAAGGATGGATGCGAGCACCCACGACATATCACCCCTCTGGAAGGACGCAGCCCGTCTTATTGTAAATTGTATTGTGAAATGCATTGTAAATTGTTTTGAAAAATGCATTGTAAATTGTATTGTAAATTGTATTGTAAATTGTATTGTAAATTGTATTGTAAATTGTATTGTAAATTGTATTGTAAATTGTATTGTAAATTGTATTGTAAATTGTATTGTAAATTGTATTGTAAAATGCATTGTATATTGTATTGTAAATATATTGTATCTTGTATTGTTAAATGTATAATGTATTGTTTTGTAAAATGCATTGTATATTGTATTGAAATTTGCGTTGCTCATTGCATTGTAAAGTGTTATTTCTCTGTATTGTAAAATTGCTGTATACTGTATTATATAACGTACCTTAAATTGTATTTTTAAGTGTATTGTAAAATGTAATCATTTACCCCAAGGATGGTCTTCATGACAGGATGTATATGGTGGTGTGCATTAATGGATATCCCTCCGCTTACTCCAAGGAAGGACACATACAAGCCGGACGAAGGAGCGATAATGCATTGTATATTTTATTGTAAAATGCATTATATCTTGTATTGTAACGTGTATTGTATCTTCTGTAATTGTAAAATGCGTTGATAATGTACTGTAAATTGCATTGATCTTGTATTGTAAAAGGCATTGATCTTGTATTGTAAAATGCATTGTATACTGTATTAAACAATAATTTGTATTTGTAAAATGAATTGTATCTTGTATTGTAAAATGCATTACATCTTGTATTGTAAAAGGCATTGGTTCTTTAGTGTAAAATGCATTGGATCTTCTATTGTAAAATGCATTGCATATTGTATTGTAAAATGCATTGGATCTTGTATTGTAAAATGCATTGTATCTTGTATTGTAAAATGCATTGTATCTTGTATTGTAAAATGCATTGTATCTTGTATTGTAAAATGCATTGTATCTTGTATTGTAAAATGCATTGTATCTTGTATTGTAAAATGCATTGTATCTTGTATTGTAAAATGCATTGTATCTTGTATTGTAAAATGCATTGTATCTTGTAAAATGCATTGTATCTTGTATTGTAAAATGCATTGTATCTTGTATTGTAAAATGCATTGTATCTTGTATTGTAAAATGCATTGTATCTTGTAAAATGCATTGTATCTTGTAAAATGCATTGTATCTTGTAAAATGCATTGTATCTTGTAAAATGCATTGTATCTTGTATTGTAAAATGCATTGTATCTTGTATTGTAAAATGCATTGTATCTTGTAAAATGCATTGTATCTTGTATTGTAAAATGCATTGTATCTTGTAAAATGCATTGTATCTTGTATTGTAAAATGGATTGTGTCTTGTATTGTAAAATGCATTGTATCTTGTATTGTAAAATGCATTGTATCTTGTATTGTAAAATGCATTGTATCTTGTATTGTAAAATGCATTGTATCTTGTATTGTAAAATGCATTGTATCTTGTATTGTAAAATGCATTGTATCTTGTATTGTAAAATCATTGTCTATCTGTACAAATGCATTGTATATCTTGTATTGTAAAATGCATTGTATCTTGTATTGTAAAATGCATTGTATCTTGTATTGTAAAATGCATTGTATCTTGTATTGTAAAATGCATTGTATCTTGTAAAATGCATTGTATCTTGTAAAATGCATTGTATCTTGTAAAATGCATTGTATCTTGTATTGTAAAATGCATTGTATCTTGTATTGTGAAAATGCATTGTATCTTGTTAAAATGCATTGTTCTTTGTAAAATGCATTGTATCTTTGTAAAATGCATTTGTATATTGTAAACATGCATTGTATCTTGTAAATGCATTGTATCTTGTAAAATGCATGTGATTTTTGTAAAATGCGTTGTATCTTGTAAAATGCATTGTATCTTGTATTGTAAAATGCATTGTATCTTGTAAAATGCATTGTATCTTGTATTGTAAAATGCATTGTATCTTGTAAAATGCATTGTATCTTGTATTGTAAAATGCATTGTATCTTGTATTGTAAAATGGATTGTATCTTGTATTGTAAAATGGATTGTGTCTTGTATTGTAAAATGCATTGTATCTTGTATTGTAAAATGCATTGTATCTTGTATTGTAAAATGCATTGTATCTTGTATTGTAAAATGCATTGTATCTTGTATTTGTAAAATGCATTGTATCTGTATGTAAAATGCATTGTATCTTGTATTGTAAATGGATTGTATCTTGTATTGTAAAATGGATTGTGTCTTGTATTGTAAAATGCATTGTATCTTGTATTGTAAAATGCATTGTATCTTGTATTGTGAAATGCATTGTATCTTGTATTGTAAAATGCATTGTATCTTGTATGTAAATGCATTGTATCTTGTATTGTAAAATGCATTGTATCTTGTATGTAAAATGCATTGTATCTTGATAAAATGCATTGTATCTTGTATTGTAAAATGCATTGTATCTTGTAAAATGCATTGTATCTTGTATTGTAAAATGCATTGATCTTTGTATTGTAAATGCATTGTATCTTGTATTGTAAACATTGCATTGTAAAATCTTGTATTTGTAAAATGCATTGTATCTTGTATTGTAAAATGCATTGTATCTTGTATTGTAAAAATGCATTGTATTGTAAATGCATGTATTTATTGTAAAATGCATTGTATCTTGTAAAATGCATTGTATCTTGTAAAATGCATTGTATCTTGTAAAATGCATTGTATCTTGTATTGTAAAATGCATTGTATCTTGTAAAATGCATTGTATCTTGTAAAATGCATTGTATCTTGTAAAATGCATTGTATCTTGTAAAATGCATTGTATCTTGATTTAAAATGCTGATTTGTATTGTATAAAATGCATTGTATCTTGTATTGTAAAATGCATTGTAGTCTTGTAGTAAATGCATTGTATCTTGTATTGTAAAATGCATTGTATCTTGTATTGTAAAATGCATTGTATCTTGTATTGTAAAATGCATTGTATCTTGTATTGTAAAATGCATTGTATCTTGTATTGTAAAATGCATTGTATCTTGTATTGTAAAATGCATTGTATCTTGTATTGTAAAATGCATTGTATCTTGTATTGTAAAATGCATTGTATATTGTAAAATTGCATTGTATCTGTGAAATGCATTGTATCTTGTAATTGTAATGCATTGTATCTTGTATGAATGCATGTATCTTGTATTGTAAAATGCATTGTATCTTGTATTGTAAAATGCATTGTATCTTGTATTGTAAATGCATTGTTATCTTGTATTGTAAAATGCATTGTATCTTGTATTGTAAAATGCATTGTATCTTGTATTGTAAAGTGTATTGAATGCATTGTAAAATTGCTTGATTGTAAAACCTCATTGTATCTTGTAGAAATGCATTGTAGTAATTGTATTGGTAAAATGCATTGTATCTTGTAAATGCATATCTGATATATGTAAATGATTGCTTATTGTACTAAAGATTAATCTGTAGTTGTTAAAATGCTTATTTGTGTAATGCTTGTAGTGAAAATGCATTGTATCGTTGTTTGTAAAAATGCATTGTATCTTTTTAAAATGCATTGTATCTTGTATTGTAAAATGCATCGTATCTTGTATTGTGAAATGCATTGTATCTTGTATTGTAAAATGCATTGTATCTTGTATTGTGAATGGATTGTATCTTGTATTGTAAAATGCATTGTATCTTGTATTGTGAAATGCATTGTATCTTGTATTGTAAAATGCATTGTATCTTGTATTGTAAAATGCATTTTATCTCGTATTGTAAAAGGCATTGTATATATTTATTGTAAAGTGTTATTTAACTGCATTGTAAAATTGCTGTATAGGGGAGAGCGAGGCTAAACCGTACACTCCTTTTTTGGGCCTAGATTTCAAGCTAGACGATCCCGTCCCCGATAAAAAATATGAAATTGGGATCAAAGTATAACATTGATCATTGTAAATAAATAAAAACTCGTTAAATGTTGACTTCAATATAATAACTAAAAGAAAAATGTAGTTATAAAGTACAAACGTTAATCTTGTGGTAGTTAGGTTGGAGCATGTATTTTTTCGGCTTGTGTGCTTGATCAGAGACCTGCTTATAAACATTCGTCAAGTAAGACAGACACAGGCAGAATTTTTACTGACACAGAGAAAGTACACCCAGGGCGAAAGCGGGAATCGGACTTGCACCCGGTACAGTGCGCAGACTGTTAGCGTAAAGGGCTGCGATCAACCGGGCCCCTGAAGGTTGGCGATATTCTGCGGTTGTTAAATGTAACTGTTGCGAATTATATACGATCTGCGGGATAACAGTTGGTCAAGTGCGATCGTGTTTGAAACTTGGTAACATGTCATCTACACCTTGATAAGCGGTGTACGCTAGAGCACTATCCGTCGGGAATCTCCAGAAAGCCACATCTACGACTGCGAACTACGTCGATTGATAAGTATAAAATAGGGATCAAAATATAACACTGATCATTATAAGTAAAAAAGACTCGCAAAATGTAATACCTTCAAGTATTCGTATATCACCATCTCCCCAGGGTAAGTTGAATTTTTAAATATGTAGCAGTTGTAAAATCCTAATAAATCATAGAACAAATAGGCAAGACTTTTATAACATTGAAGAAGTTGCACAGTTATTATATATTTCTTACTCGAAACTACTATTCTAATTTAGAATATAGTTAATTTGAAACAGATTGAAAAAAACGGCATTCTAAATTCTACATTTATAAATTAAATGTGAATGTTTCTTATGACGTCACGCTCTCCATACTGCGTTTCCATTGGTTGTTTTGTTTTCTTTCCGTACTACGTGAAACCAGCCCGTTGGTTTCTTTCGACGTCACGCTTTCCGTACTGCGATTTCGTTGATTTTTTCCACCCGTACTACTCTAAACAAACCCAATATTACCACGTCGATTGATAAGTATAAAATAGGGATCAAAATATAACACTGATCATTATAAGTAAAAAAGACTCGCAAAATGTTAACTCCAATAAATTAACTGAAAGAAAAATGTAGTTATAAAACGCAAACGTGAATCTTGTGGTAGGTAGGTTGGTGCATTTTGTTGAATGACTATGTGTTATCTGTTTGGTCGTAAATATGTTGAAAAACATACTACAGTAAAAAAGCCCCACTGCCATCTTTTTTCCCTCGCAAGAACAATGAAAAAAACCATCAGCCCCTTACGTGATACATTTTAATCGGATCATCGGATCATCACTAGTTAGTGCAGGATAACTAAATTTAAAGTTTCATAACAAATTTGATTTACCTTTGTAGACTTTAATGTGCTAAAATCGAAAGTTTCAAACAAAAAGTTCCTTTCTTTCCCCGTTTTCTCAAAATTGAGCAATGAAAAGTGGAACAGTGGCTTTTTAAGTGGTACTTATAAGTACCGTCGGGGCATGAAGGGTTAAAGTCGCACTAGTCTGCCTCATACTTTAGAACGAGGGTCAAGTAGAAAGGCCAACAACTAAGCTTAGTAGATATGTTTATTGTAAAAATATAAATTTTTTAAGATTCTGTAGGAATAATTGAAATCAAGTTTTGGTGTTTAAATAGTATAAATGATATCTTTTTAATTTTTTTTATTATGAAGAACTAATTATAAATGTTTATAACGAGTTTTTTGTAGAGTATTAGTTATATTTTATATGAATGTGTTAATAAACACATGTATATGTTACACATGCAATTTTATGCAGAACCTGCTTATATAGTTAAGAATCTTAGTTATGGGTCGAAGAAACAAAGTTTTGCATGCAAATAGTATGAATGATCTCTTTTAGTTAGTTATTAAGAAATGCTATAATGAAAAATGCTTATAAAAGGTTCTTTTTATGGGTATTAGTTATACTTACGCTGTTTTTTTAAATCGATTTCTGTGAATATACACCTTAATGTGACGTGAACAAATTAAGATTTATTAACCATAAGAAGCTCCATTAAAATTTTTATAGCAAAATAAGTCTCCTGAAGTTTTCTTTTGAACTTTTCGGAAAGCTTGTATGCCCCTCAAATTTGTATGTTAAGCGAATGATGCGATACTAATTTTATATACCTCGCGTTGCATGTATATCCTAATATCGATGACTTGTATATTATGTAAGCTTTTATATTATGCCAATCGATTCCCCTTTTCCTCTCATTGGTCACTACAAATAAGAATAATGTAATAAACCCCTCCCCTATCATGCTGATTTCAGCATTACTTTTTTCAGAAATTCGTCTGTCCACCTTGCTCTTTGAGGAGTTCGAAGGCTTCCCTGTAGATTTTGTGAAAATGAATAATGTGAAATGGTAAAATAGCCATTCCAGTCTTGTTTCTTGATGCCGAATGGTCAACATTTTTCTCTCTGATGTTGGATATCAGTTTTCTCCGAAACTGCAGTCTTATCTTAGAAATTCTATATTCTTAACTTTACTCCAGAGGGAGAGTCTTGATTAACTTTAACTGCTTTTGAAAAGAAATGTAGCGCGGAGATATCCTCCGGTGTTAGGGAACTAATTCTATTTTTAGGTGATTCCACCAAAGCAGACATGGAGAACAGTGCTTGGAATATGTAGGCTCACTCTGTAGCCGAATTGGATGGTGGTAGGCTTTCAGCTGCCAGTGCAGAGCGCATGTTACCATCGTACTCTGCGTGTTGGGTACGGAGGTATGCGTTCACTGAACGATTTATCGCACCTGAAAGAAAGTCCCCCGTCGGCCTACAAAAGCCATCAAAGTATTAAGTTAAAACTCATCGATATGCAATGGAATTCATCGGCCTACAAAAGCCATAGTTTAAGTAAAATTGAAAAACAGGTGTCGATCCACGCGCGTTTCATACTGCTCCCTCTTCCCACACGCCAAAGAAAAGACTTCCCAGGGCCTTGCGTTTGGGTATGTATTATGTCTTAAATATTCTTTTATATTTGTCGGGTTCGTTGAGAAAAGTTACAGAAAG
>JAFNEN010001776.1:0-22105 GCA_019343175.1 Oedothorax gibbosus
CCTTTTCTGTGTCCCGGGCCGATGCCTCTTTTCCAAAAATCTCTTCCGGCACCGGCCCTCTGTCACTTTCTTTGAGCTTTTCTTTGTCCCGGGCCGATGCCTCTTTTCCATAATTCTCCTCTGGCACCGGCCCTCCATCACTGTCTTTTAGACTTTTTGTTTTTCGTTCCGTTCCAACCAGTCAGCCATGCCCATCCTCCCAACGAAAATGCACCTTTCTGACTTTGTTACTGAAATTAAAATATACGTATTGTTATACATTAAAAATTTGCAAACTAGAATAATTCAAATTTTAACAGTACCATTTTATTAAAATTTAAATTAACTAGTGAAAATACAAAATACATAATTACATATTCCAGCCTGTAAAACTCACAAATACTGTAAAAATTTCAGTTCCGCTTCAATATAGCTTTATTTTGTATAACGACCATATATATTAAGTTAACACTACCAGCTTATGTTGACTATGAACGGCCAGGCATGCCACTGATACACCTTCAATTATTTTAGAATTCATGTTTAAATTATGCTAATCCTAAAAATATAACATATAATTTTAAAGTTTCAATTTATTATAAGTTAATGCTCCGAAAAATATTGTTTCGATAAAAAGTAACAACTATATCAATACACATATAATTGGGAATTAAAATCTATTTATTTTGTTGAAAATGATTTTTAAAGCAAAATTAGAAAAGCTTAATTTTCATATACATTTGTTTAGCAATTTCATATCAATAACTCTTTTTAAGAATTAACTTCTATCTTTCTGTAAATTCAATCTTTTTTGTATAGTACTTTAAATTTGAACATTCACCGAAAATATTTCAAATGGAAACTACTTACATCGTATTTTGCATAAGTAATGCATATTATATAACATATTTTCTTTAAGAATTTAATAATGGATAATAAAATATTTTTATTAAGTTAAGAGAAGATTTAAGTTAGATTAGGTTAGTTTAGTTTGAATTATTGTTGGCATCACTCATATTTCGATGATTGTAAGAACGCGCGATATCGCGTGATTGTAGTAGTTTTTAGAAAAATGAGACGTTGAAGTCAGTTGAGACTTTAGAATAATAAAAGTTGGTTTAAAAAATAAACCGTTACGCTTGTGTCTGAATGATTTAATTGCGATACGACCTATACGATTCTACATTTCAGAAGTGGGATGAGATAGAAATTATTATCCTTAACGCCGACGATAAACTACGTACGAAAAACTGGATTGTGAAACGATATCTACAGGTCCAGACGGATTACGATACGAGAAACGAATTCTACGAAACTCCGAAAAATTCATCTTACGAAAACAATTGCGACCTGCAAGATTTCTCCATAACGAACTATACGAAAACGAAGCAGCATTTATTGAAAGACGGCTATTCAAGATGGAACAGAATTGTTACTACGGAAAACTGCGCTAAATGTCGACAACGAACTTTGAAACGGATAACGGATCTACCGTAATGAATGACGAAGAATTATACAAAACTGTAAAGAATTATTAATACGGAAAACGAAGAATTTCGCCAAAACACTAACTGATTCTTAATTTTGTTTTGGAGCAATCAACAATTCAAATTTGTGTCAACTTTGTGTGAATCTTTCCAGTTGTCAAAATGTCTTATTTGGCGAATTGTAAAAAAGTAGATTTAGTCTTAATAGCAGATGAGTTAGGTGAAGTAACAAACGACGATATGAAAGTTATTGATTTAAAGAAGTTGATAGTAGGATCTGCGAACTATGAGGAAGAGTTCGTTAAATTAATGTCCGAAAGAATAATTAACGAAAGATTAGAAAACGATCGCATAGAAAATGATCGCATAGAAAATGAGCGCCAACGACTCGAAAAACAAGAAGAAAAAGAACGCTTAGAAAAGGAGAGAGCTTTTGAATTAGAAAAGTTACGAATTGCTAACGGAAATGGAAGCCGAGGTAAGCAAGACGAAGCAAACATAAATGGAGACGTGATTGTCAATAAGACCAAACAAAGATTTGCAAAAATTGATCCGCAAGTTTGATCGGAAGGAGTCAGAAATTAGTCTCTATTTAGTTCTGTTTGAACGCCAAGCACGAAGAGCTGAAGTTCCGGAGGAGGATTGGGTTTCGCATCTATTGGGCCTACTTCCCTACGAAATAATGCAAATAATAGCAAGAGAACCGGAAGAAAAGGCTAACGAATACGAGTATGTGAAGAAATTGTTACTAAAAAGGTTCAAACTTAGTCCTGAAAAATTTCATCAAAAATTTATTCAACACCAAAACTCACACAGCACATGGAGTGATTTCGCCTTCGAACTGCAGAACTATTTTGATGAGTGGATTTCTGGTTTAGAAATTAAGGATTTTCAAGGCTTAAAGGACCTAATGGTAACAGAACAGCTAAAGCGAAGAGTTCCAAACGAACTGAAGGAGCATTTTATTGATGTGTGGGTAAAATTTTTGACACCGAAGAGTCTTGCTGACAGGCTGGATGAGTATGAAACCGTGAGGGGAAGTACCCTAGTAGCATTGTTTCTCGAAATTTGCTCGTCGATCATCGATCGTTCATCGGATTCAGCGAAAACTCACCGGTGATCGCATCCGTAATCCGAAAGTGCACGAGGCGACATCGGTAATCGGTGAACGAAATTCTATCGATAAAAGTCATCGATTCGATATCGGTCAAAAGTGAAAATTCAATCAATGTACGTTTCATCGGAAAACTATGACGGATCGATATCGCAACGATAAGAAACCGAAAATTGTGGCTTTTTATATTTTAGTACATATAAATTGCGTTAAATTATTTCGAAAATTTCATATCCGAAAACTATTATATTTAAACTGGTAATAGTTATTTTTTATTTACTTACACACAAAATTTTTAATTACGTGCGAAGAGAAATATTTTGACTGTGTGATAACTAATTTCTTTTATTTACTTGGAAATTAATTTTTAACTTTTTGGCCATGATTAATTTTTGAAAAACTTAACTTAAAGAAAATAGATTTTTGAATAAATATTATGAACCAAACAACTTTTCAATACGTAAGTTACCAAGAGTTATTTTTAAATTTAAGATATTTCTATTAGTACTGTTAACTTAAATTAATATTTAAAAGGAAAAATCAAAATTAAAATGTCTTAATCAATAATATAAAACTTCTTTAACGATTAACCTTTTGACCTCTTTATTTAAACTCAAATATAATGCAAGTGTCGATAGCCGTGAGGTCTAACGCACGGTTCCAGTTGCAAGTCAAGAGTGCGGAGCCCGAGGTTGGGGGTTCTGTCCCCCAGCTGAATTCGAAACGAGTTAAATTCTACCTGATTAACAGAAAAAAATAGTATCGCCATCTCGTTTAAAACTTTTGTACTAACATGTCGTAAACTGTTCGGAATTTTATCGCAAAGTGTTCGAAATTCCATCGGCCGATGAGATTTCGATTAGTACTCATCGGATTCTTATCGATTTCTTCTTGACACTTGATCGGAATCTCATCGGAAAAACTCATCCTAGGCTGCTCGATCGAGCGGACATAACCGAGCAGTTATCGAGCAATCGGGCAATTTTCAGCGAAAATCCGATATTCGAATTCTCATCGGCTCACCAGTGAACGATGAAAATTCGATTATCGGTCGATGAAAAGTTGCTACTAGGGTAGATCAAAAACACAAGCAAACGAACGCAAACAGAGTAACGGCAACGGCTATAATAAGAATAATGCAAACGATCGATTTCAACGGCGCGGAAATTTCAACGACAATAAGTTCAAACCCCAAAATTCAAAAACAGAAACAACTCCTCAACAACGCAACTCCTCAAACAACGCAGGCTTCCGTAAACCTTTGCGCAACGAAAAGGGTGAATCAAAATGTTTTAACTGCAACGACTATGGTCATTTTTCGAAAGACTGTCCAGAAAAGAAGCAAGGTTCAGGAAAGGATCACGTAACAAATTTGGCCACAACAACCAAGAAAACTGCAACTCCAGATCTTTATCTAAAAAGGGCCAAAATTAACGGTGGAAATTGGGTTGAAGCGTTGATTGACACAGGAAGCTGTAGCTGCTTTATGAAAAAGTCTGCTGCACATAAATTAAAAATACCTTTTACCCCTGAAGTAACTAATATTTACGGATTTGGAAACCAAAGTACACCAGCAGGAAAAACTCTTGGTAAAGCAGTTGTTGATATAGAGATTGATGATGTTTCCGGGGATGAAGTAACGGTTCTTATTGTAGAAGATGAATCTCAACCCGTTGATTTGTTGGTCGGAAGAACATGGACTGATATGCCCCACATAGCTTATGCAAAAGTGGAAACGAATTGCATATCGACGAAGCACCATTCCGCAAATTGCAACTGAATCTAGATAAACGATTCCCTCTGAATGCAACCAAAACTTCGGTGCTCGAAAAGAACTCTGTCAATTTAGTGCAGTGTAGAGCCGAAAATTTAAGTGACGGTTTGCTTTTACTCAATAACGAAAGAAACATGGATTGCTTAGTCACAGTAGGTAAAGGAAAAGCAGAAATTCCCATCTTCAACTTTTGAGATAAAAGTCTTACGTTAACAGAAAACCAATGTGTAGGCAGAGGTGAATCAATTGAATTGCTTGAAAACAGTATTGTTTTAGAAAACAGAAAAAGTAGCATTTCAAGTTCAAGTAATGAAACTCCATATTCTGAAATTCTGGACACTAATGTCATAACTACTTCACAAGAAAAGTATATTAGTAAACGTCCACTTGAAGATGAAGACATAAAAACAGATGATAATGTATCTTACGACC
The DNA here is from genome assembly GCA_019343175.1 of Oedothorax gibbosus. NCBI lineage: Eukaryota > Metazoa > Arthropoda > Arachnida > Araneae > Linyphiidae > Oedothorax > Oedothorax gibbosus. Next base: position 4,787 of record JAFNEN010001776.1, read on the forward strand.
AAAAGCAACAACTAGTTCAACTTCTTAACGAGTACAGAGATTGCATTTCGCTTGATTTACAAGAGCTTGGTTGCACAGATTTAACTACGATGGAAATTAAGGAAGTAGAGGGCAGCAAACCAGTTTCCATGAGACCCTATAAAACAAATGCTGAAGAACGATCGATAATTAAGCAAATAGTGAAGGAATGGAAAGACAACGGAATTGTTTCTGAAACTAGGTCACCGTACGCCAGTCCAGTGATGATAGTTAAGAAGAAAACAGGTGAGCATCGTTTGGTAGTCGATTACAGGAGGCTTAATTCTCAGACGGTGAAAGACAAGTATCCATTGCCAAGAATAGATGATCTGCTTGAGACGCTGAATAATTGTAATATATTTACAACATTAGATTTGGCACATGGATACCTACAAATTCCCTTAAGTGAAGACGCAAAGCAAAAGACTGCTTTCATAACTCCCGACGAAACTGGGCAGTTTAATAGAATGATATTTGGACTAACTAATGCTCCCTCAGAATTCCAACGCATGATGCATTTGGCACTAGGACCTCTTTTAAATAAGACAGTATTGTGTTACCTGGACGATATTCTCATACCAGACAAAACATGGACAGAGATGATAGACAGATTAAAGTAAGTTTTGAAATGCCTGCAGTCAGCGCATCTAACTTTAAAGTTACCAAAATGTGAATTTGGCAAGAGAGAAATTGAGTTTCTAGGATTCGTCATCAATGAAAATGGAATACAGCCAGGTAGGAGGAAAGTGAACGTCATAGCAGAATTTCCAACGCCAAAGAACGTGCACGAAGTTAGAAGATATCTAGGTCTTACCCACATAGCCATTCATTATCCAGTAGACATCTATAAGACGTTATTCGGAAAATCCACGATATCCATTAGAATAAGAGTTTACCATCTATCGACATCTGAAAGATATCCGTAGTTTCCGTCGACTTACGTCTATAGCAAGTCCATTTGACATCGAAATTATCGACATTGCGGACATGTTTTAGACTTTCTGGACGAATTCGCGTTATGGTAAACGTCCATTAGAGGTCCACAAACTCCATAAGCAGTCGTATGTACTGTGTGGATATCTATTATACATCCGTAACAACAAAACATTTGTCGACCGAGGTCTACAATATCTATTAAATCTACGAATTCTAGATATGGCAAAATTTTGAAAGTTTTATAGATAGAGGGCGCCACTTAAAGAAAGTAAAAAAAACATGATATATGTGTGAAGAGGTTTTTTTTTCTTCGTTACTTCGGTAGTTGCTTGGTGGTCGAGGGTAAGCGGGAATCGAACCTACGTTCTTTTAAACCTACCGATCCTGAGTCCGTCATCCTAACGATTGCGCCAATTTGTCATTGCAATTACTGGTACAGTATAGTTTTTAAAGAAAAGTCAACTACGTTTTAACTTGCGCGGTTTTGGTTTTATACAAGAAAGTCATCGAAAGTTTCCTAGAGATATTTTTTATACTTTTTTATATTTTGCTGCTATTTTGAAAATTTAAATTTTATTTCTAATTGTATTTCTATACAAATTTCATGAAAATCAAGATTAGAATGTAAAAAACTTCAGATTTGACTATATATTAAAAAAAATTCTTAGTTAAGTTAAGTAGTTAGGCTATCGATTTTATGGGTTTTTTTGTCCACTTTTCAATATTATGAAACAACATCTTGACGAAAAATACACGGAACTAATCAAATTAAGAATGAATCTAAATATTCAAAATTATCAATACATTTGATCGTTTTTAATTTTATTCATTAGTTATTATATTTATTTTAAGTTTTTAGTTTAAATTTTCGAACATTTGTTTATATATGTTCGAAGTAACTTTTTTTGCATTTACATAATAAATAAAGTACGATTTCTCCTCCAAAATAGTTGGATACCTAATTAGAAAATTTAAAACAAATAAAATAGACAATCACTAACTACTTTAAAAAATGTCTTAACTACGAACGAATATTTTCAAATGATGTTTTTATTTTGATTATTTTACGCTAGAGAGCGCTGCGATTTTTGACAATTTGGCGATCGTTAGAAAGAGATATATTTCGAAATCTGGTATTCACACCCTTACATAAAACTCCCTATCCATCTATCCCAACTCCGCCCTTGCCCCTTATTCCTTCCAAGAAAAACCCCCTTCCCTTTACCTCCAAGGGACGAGGGGAATTTACTGGGGGTATTAGCGGGGCTGGTATTACAAAGGCAGATTTTGGTGATAAGAATATTTGGACCAGACGTCCCGTTTTTGGTGAGACATTCCTGCTCTTTATGTCTCACTATCCCGCGGAACAGAGTCCCGCCAAAAAATGTCCGTTTTTCTGTTATAGTCCCGCAAAATCATGAAAATTAGGGAAATAACAAAATATAGATATTTTTGTGAATATTCTTTAAAAAACGTTCAAATGATCTTAAAAAATATAATAGTAGTAATTTAATTTAATATTTTTCTAATCAGGATAACGGTAATTTAACGTTTGTTTGGAATTTGAAGAGGAGGGGCATCATATAAAAATTGTGGTAGGGAGGGAAGTGTTTTGATTTTTGCTTCCACACTACGTTTATAACTTAAAAAGTGGAACGTATTGTAATTGTTTGGTCTGTTTATCTGTCCGTCACCTAAATTCATAAAACGAATCACAAGTTTCCAGGCAAATGGGTTACGGCATATTGAGGCAAAAAAAATCCGACAAGGCTATATCCCAAATTCCATTTAAAAATACTTAAAATTAGAAGTATATTTAAAACTTTAAAACTAAATATTTAACCTCCATTTAAGAGATTACGAGAAAAAAAACCATTTCTATACAATATGTCATCTGTTGCCATTTCGTCAAACGAACGAGAAATTTAAAATGCAAGTTTTTGTTTAAAAAATATTTATTTGTGACATAAATCCAGTTTAGATAATGTATAACGTCATAGTATATAACACAATATTTATTTTGATGGGTCATAAGTGGATTAAGAAAGCGGTAGAGAAATATTTTTTTTGCATAAATATTTTAGTCTCCCTCTCATTTGTTGTTTAGTTCCAGGGAATGTAATGAACGATTATTCTATTTTTAGATCATGGGGCATGTTGAGGTACACATTCCAAATATTAGGAGATTATTACTTTTGTACTGAAGGAATCTTCTAAGAACCATTTTTTCGAAATTCGAACGGGTCTAGGAGAACAAAACGTGAGACAATTTCTCCTTGGGAATTGCATTGGGTATTGTTGTGAAAGCTAATTGGTCAAATTTATTCTACTTGATTCTAATAATATTTCCCAATTTATTTAATGCTAGAGATTGTTGTTTAATTTTGCTGTTTACAAATGAAATTATATGGAAATATCTACGAATATTTATGTACAAATGTAGAGTTACTTCATAAAAATAAAATCCGAAATTCAGTCGGACATTCCAGTAAAACAAAATAATGCTGACATCAGCAGTGAGCAGTGGTTGGGGTGGAGTGCTCATAATATCCTGATGGAAGAGATCCAGTTAGTAGGGAGATCGATTGGCCCTAAAGTGAAAGTTTTTCATAATATACAAATATACAAGTCCCCGTTATTAAGGGTAACCCACTCTACTCCGGATTTATAAAGCTAGTTGTACTATATATTTTTCTTCTTTGAACTGCCAAATTAATTCAGCGAACAATAAAAAATATCAATTTATTTTGCAAAAGAAATTAAATGAAAATAGGCATTTATGGTGATTAAATGTTTATATCAAAAACCAAATTGCAGTGTTCGGTGATTTTATTTATTTTTATTTTTAAGGTTGATATATCGTGTGTAGAAGTGGAAACTTTTCTATGCGACAACCACTGTTGTAATTCTACTTGTTTGGTTTTAAATTCTCATTCGCATGATAGATAAGAGAAGGTATTGTCCACCTATAAATCTAGATATGGACAATTACGGATGCTCACTATATCATCTCCCTTTGCATAAACTGTTACACTTCACTGAAAAAAATTTGGAGTAAAAGTTGCATATCTACCGGCTTTTCAAATTTCTGACACTTGGGGTCTATTATATTGTATGGTGAACTTATGCAGAACTTAAGAACAAAAACTAGTGCTACGAGCACACAAAAAGATTTATGTCAGACCTTAGTCTCAAACTCATTTTCTGTCTGTCAAAACTTAAAACAAGTTTATCTCAAAACTGCTTTTTTTAATTGGCTGACAATAATGGCTGGATTCGTATGAAATGTGGTATATGCGTATTCTCTATAGTATTAGATTCTAGTTAAAATTCAAAAAAGCCAAAATTTGTTTTTAAAAAATTACTGTTTTTTTACAAAAAAACTACTGGAAAAAAACCCGGTAAAAATCGAAACTCTTTTATTCTGAGGCTTGCAAATAAATTTTGATTTCCAATGGAGAAGCTAAAAATCCCGCCGATTGATGCCTTTTGCTTTGAGGGTCTCAGGAGATTAGTTACTACGGTCTACGGTGGCATTTTTGAAAAATAAAAACAAAAATAATCTGATTCTTGTATTTTAATATATAATGAATAAACATAATGAATTTCAAAACCATTCATTAATTCCTTCCTTTTTAAATAAACTTTGACTCTGAAACATGGTCAACATTCAGGCGGTTACATGCATCGCCCCGCTTAAACGAAATGGCAATAGAAAAGTTTTAAACGCATAGATTGCAAAGAAACAATAAACATAGGTTTCAAATTCAAGTTTTCAACGAAAATAATATATACTCGTATTTGTGGTTTTAGTAAAAAATATCGATTGCACCACAAATACTTCGAGAATAAGATCCTTACTAGATAACTACACATTTGGGGAAAATAATTAAATTTAGAACTGAATTCATCATTCGAAAGATGTCAAAAAGTGATAACAAAGTAATTAAAACATTGTTTGGATATTAAACAGGTTTCGCATTATTGAAATAAGCTTAGAAAATTTTGCAAATCATGAGCTATAACTTCCTTCATTCTCTTTCATTTATCTTTCATTGCGATAACTGCTTATTTACGTGATTTAACTACCACTAAGTTTGTGTTACAATACATAATTATCCATTAGCAAAATAAATCCACGGGAAAGTTTTTTCATTAAAATTGTAAGGCTTTTATTTTTCAAATATTTTTATTTATAGTTTTGGGTTTTTGAAAAGAGCGAAGAGCCACACAAAATTGTAAAAGAATCGCATGTTGCCGATGGAGAGTTTATATTGATGACGCATTATATAATAAGCTGATAAGAGTGCAGTAATGTAAAAAAGTCAACCGTTTCTATAGATTTCCGAGAGTATTATATCTTTAATGAAATTATATGGAAAGTTTGTGCAATAAAATCCTTCATTATGGTATGCTATCCTTATGATAAAAGAATGTTTATCATTTGGCTTTATTCGCTCCCGAATAAATACTTTTTGAAGGAAGATTAAAACACTCACAGCAAACACATCTCATAGACCCCCCCTATCTCTTATTACGGGGAGAACTTCGTGGGACTGCTTCCCCGAGGGTCCAGAAGGCCGCGGTCCAAGACGCATCGCAGGGGGTCAAGGAAGTGATTAGATTAGTCAAGACATTATCTAGTCGTCTGGATTTCCTATGTCGGATCTTTACGCGATAAATTATTTGAAAATAAACTTATTTCAAAAGTTGCCTAAATAACTATTTTTCTTCTTTTAAAATTTCAATGGGCCCCATTTAAACTTTTAAGGCCAGTTTTTGCGAATCGTATCATTATTGTTCTATTTATGTAACAATATTTGAAGAGCTTAGTGGAAGAACGTGCTAAGTGACATTTTTGTAAAAATTGAGTTTTTTATGTAAACTTATTACTAGCTCTTTTAATGATGACAAGTTTCCACTTTTTCAGAAAATTTAAGTTTAGTACATTTTTTTACCGTTTGTAAGTACGTTTTTAACGTATCTAAGGACAAACGAAAAAATTTAAAGCTCATTTCTCGTTTTCGACTTTTTGTCACTTAGCACGTTCTTCCACTAAGCTCTTCATTTTATTAAACTACAATTGCTATTTTCCTATTTTAACATGCTCATATGTGCTAAAATAATCAACGTGTCGGAAAATCAAATTACTGTATTCTATTTTATGTAGAGATACAGTACAGTTTAATTTGTTAAACTGTACTGTGTTTTTTTAAGTTAACAAATAAAAATATATTTATGAATATTTATCCATTAATGGGCAAAGTGCTTTTTTAAATAATTACTATTGCACTTAAATTGTATTTGGTTGGAAATTATGTTTTTTTTTTGTTTTTTATGTCGTTTAACTTATTTCTTCCAAGAAAACGTCATTACTAATTCAATACACTTATATATAGTGTTTCGTCACTACAGATTACACTTTAATATTCTGGAGTATTAGCAAAAAAACCCCACTAAGTTTCTTGATGGCTTTATATATGACAAATTTACAAAAATATCAATTAGATTAAGATATATTATTATGATCCGATTTTCCTTCGGCGCGAGATTGATATTTGGCAGTTGTTTCCTGTTTGGATACCGCTTTATTAACCATTTAGATATATATGGGTCGGTCAGTTTCTGCTAATATTTTTAACGACCTCCGAAAATTTAAATAAGCTTGCTATTAGGGGAGAGCGGGGCTAAACCGTACACCCATTTTTTGACCTAGGTTTTGAGCTAGACGATCCCGTCAAGTGCTATAGTATATCGGCAGATCGCGCAAGTTTACAATATAGATATCGTTTATGCGTATGAGTATCAGTGCCCTCAGTAAAAAAACCTGATTTTACTCATTTTCTTAAAATTTTCATCCAGTTCTAAATAAAAGGTAAGTGAAGAATCTTTTCTTGTATGCTAGTAACTGTAAGATCATGATAAACTATTTATCTTAAGCTCCCTTTTGGTTGTTAGCGATGATTGGTTAAGTGATAGAATTTAAGGTTATTTTAATTTATTGAACCGAGGCACAGATTGGGGCTAAATCGCACAGAAGTGTACGGTTAGCCCCAAATGGTTTGCTATGGCAATATACCTACATCGATTGTAACTTATGAGGAAAATAGGCCTATTTTAACTCTGTTTTGTATCTTCTAGAGATAAAAACCCCTTTGTGCGATATTTTTTAACTGCGCAATTTAATTCCTCAACAAGTTAAGCTTTATTTTTTTAAAATTTTATTTCATTTAATTGGAACATTTATTTTGGAGCTTAATAACATTGTCTAGTTATAACAATATTCATATTCAAAATTAAAAGAATTTTATTGTATAGACAAGTTCAAGTATGCTAGCTGCAATACAAGTACATATCGAAGGCAATTTATTATTAATTTCATTTATTTATGCATACATCGTTTCAAGTATTTAATTTAAAATATATATCTTGTTTGATATACACAAGCACATATTTAAAGAGGCTGGGCTTCAATCGAAAATATTGTCGTAACTTTTCGTCATTTGACTTTAAATGTCGCCAAACCAAAATATTATGCTCTGTGTTTTTTTTTTTTTTACATTTAAGGGCCAAAATACGACGCACGCGGATCCATTCTGAAGTCCGAATCACAGAATCACTTTCTGTCGACCGTCAACAGTTTCCCTCTTCTTATTCTTTTATTTAAACCATGGGGTAGTTCACGTTGAGCCCCCCTTCTTCCCCCCTCCCCTCGACCCTTTCAGAGGGTCGTTTCCTCTAACTCATCAATCAACCACTATCTTAGCAGGAGCATGGTTACAAGGTTGCCATAAAGTTGGCGCTTTTTCTCAGGTTTAGGCGCTTAAGCAGTGTACTTGTTCTTTTTTTTTTACCCTAATGGGCTGTCAGTGCTGCCATCTGTATTAAAATAAAGTAAAAGTAATTTTTTTTCAACTATTAGTAATTAAAATAATAGTTATCAATCTTCGGCATATCATATAATGCCCTTCTGTATTTTTCAGCAAACTTTCTTGTTTCTTGCCCTTCTCTTTTTCAGAAACAAGCATAAAAAGTTTACTAATTTAAATCCGAAATTTAAAAAAAAATATAGCATAACTATATACATATATTTTTTAATTTTAAAGACCTATTCTTAAGTAATATATTTTAACGCGTAAAACTGGAAATGCAAATACTTGGCAAATGATGAACTTTTTTTTAATCAATATTACTTCTTTTAAAATTATTCATCAGATTTTAATAATTTGGTATTCATAGCCGAATATCCATAAGATGTTGAAACCAGAGCCAACATGGATCTCAATGACGTTTATTGGTTGCAGTAGACGACTAATAGATATACATACGTACTTTAGATATAAATGTGGACATGCGCATGTAAAGAAAATATGAGAAAATTCATCGCGAAGCTCTCGAAAATCCATCTTTTTACGAAGAATTTAACACAAAAACCAATATCTTCGAAGTCCTTGATTTAGACATCTAATAGAAATATAATTTTGGTAAGTCGAAAAATATAACGACGTGCGCATCTATTACATATCCAGAATATCGATGTCTAACAAATAAGAGTTGATGCTTATCTATTAGATGTCCTAAATGTCTATGTCTAAGTTAGTCTACAAAGAGATATCTAATAGATATCCAAAGAATAGATTTTGTGGACAGATCTGCCATAGATGTCCAATAGACATCTCGAACGGCTATTGGATCACGTAGATTAACAATAGATATCTTGTAGACAATAGTGGCTATGTGGGTACTAGTTTCTTTAGCCGTTTCATTCCAAATTACGCTACACATGCAGAACCATTAACAAGACTTACGCATAAGGACGTGAAGTTTTATTGGAATGAGGAACAGCAAAAAGCTTTTGAAAAACTAAGGAGTGATTTGACTCAGAAACCAATTTTGGCGTTGTACAATCCTGATGCAAGAACAGAAGTTCATACCGATGCAAGTTGTGAAGGAATAGCTGGCATGTTACTTCAAGAAGGAGAAGATGGAAAACTACACTTGGTGTATTGTGTAAGTAAAAAGACAACTGCTGTTGAATCCAAATATCACTCAAGCAAATTAGAGTTGATGGCCATAGTTTGGACTCTAGACAAACTACGCCAATTCCTGATCGGTATAGGATTCACAGTTGCAACAGATTGCCAATCTCTAGTTTACCTAAACACGAAGAAAACACAGAATCCACAAATTGCAAGATGGAGTAACTTGATTCAAGAGTACAATTTCGAGGTAAAGTTCAAACCTGGAGTAAAAATGGCACATGTAGATGCTCTTAGTCGGTGCCCTGTGTTACAAGAAAATGATACTTTGGATTCAATAGTCGAGAACAACTTAGAAGTTTATCAAACCTTTACGGAGGACGAAAAAGTGTTGATAATGCAGCATGCAGATCAAGAATTGAAACAGTTCATAGAAATCTTCGAGAAAGAACCCGAAGACAGAACAAAAGACGAGAAAAATAAAATAAAGGATTTCGAGTACAAGAATAAAAGGTTGTATAGAAGAGTTCAAGAGAAAGATACCAGTAAGCTTTTATACGTAGTACCTAAAAGTATGAGGAAAAGTTTAACTGTGAGATTTCACGATTTGAAGGGACACTTCTCTGTTGACAAAACAATGGCAAAAATTAAAGAACTTTACTGGTTCCCATCGATGAAAAGGTATATCAAACAACATATATCCATGTGTTTCGAGTGCTTAGTAAATAAAGTACCAAGTGGAAAGCAACAAGGACTTTTACATCCTATCAAACCAGGAAAACGACCTTTTGCTATAGTACATTTAGACCACTTGGGACCCTTTGTGAAGAGTTCAAAAGGAAATGTTCACTTACTTGTTCTAGTCGATAACTTTACACGGTTTTGTTCGACTCTATCCAACTAAAAGTACTTCAGTGCGATATGTTCTGAAATTCCTAGCTGAATTTGTTGATGAATTCGGACTCCCAGAAAGAATTATCAGCGACAGGGGCTCATGTTATACATCACATGCGTTCGAAGAGTACTGCAGGGAAAATGGAATCAAGCAGACGTTGACTTCTACGCAGAGACCTCAAGGGAATGGAATGGTAGAGAGAGTTAATAAATCGGTACTCTCAGTTATAACAACAAGTATGACTGATCCTGAACACAAAGATTGGGACAAAACGATCAAGAAATGTGAACGTGACTTAAACACTTGGTGAATAACACAACAGACAAAACACCCTTTCAAATGTTGCATGGATACACTCCAAGGTTCAGTGGAGAAGGATTATTGAGAATGCTTGCAGATGAGGATGCTGATACATGGGAAGACCCTGAAAAGGTTCAGTCAGAAGCAAGAAACACCATCGAAGAAAATCAAGCAAAAACAAAGAAGTACTATGACCAAAAGAAATCAAAGAATATGGTTTTCGATAAAGGAGAAATAGTCGTGGTTAGACGAACACCAAAACCAACAAAAACTCACCCTAAGTATCGCGGACCATTAGTGGTGACGGGAGTTTTACCTAACGACACGTACAGGATTGCACAGCTTGAACCAAAGGAAAGGGGTCGTTTCTACTGTACTACCGCACATGTTAGCCAATTGAAGGCTTGGCGATGTGAGACTGAAGACGAAGGAGGTAGAAGACGAAGTCTAGGACTGTTCTGTTCACAGAGGAAGCTGAAATAGCCAAAGCATGTAATTATTGGATCATCAAGGACGATGGATGTGTAAAGGATGGCCGAATGTTGGCATCACTCATATTTCGATGATTGTAAGAACGCGCGATATCGCGTGATTGTAGTAGTTTTTAAAAAAATGAGACGTTGAAGTCAGTTGAGACTTTAGAATAATAAAAGTTGGTTTAAAAAATAAACCGTTACGCTTGTGTCTGAATGATTTAATTGCGATACGACCTATACTATTCTACATTTATTGTCGCACTAGAGCTACACGAGGGCTATTGGCGATGGGCGTCGTATTTTAGAACCACAGTCAAGTGACGAGCCGACACCTGAGTAGGCACCCAACGCAACCGTTAAGGGCGACATCGTACGTAACGTTAGGACTTTGAAGGATATTTAACGTGCACTCCCGCCACACGGGGTATTATTCGTCGGACATTTTTGGCTGCACGGGCCGTTTATAGGTCGGCAATTATTTTGGCGATGCCCGGACCCGAACCTGGGACCTTCCGCATGCTAGGTGAATGCCTAACCGACTGGGCTCCCCAGCCCCAGATTTAAGTTAGAAGTTTCACGAATGCCATAATTTGAGAAGAATGAATGTATGAACAACTTCGATTATTGCAAGTTGTAACTTTAAAACAAAGAAATTGTTTTAAAAAGAAAGTTTTTAATTTTTGCTGTGTTGTGTATACTTTTATAAACAAATAGTTATTGTTAAGATATTGATATATGGAATGCATTGCATTAACAATGCTTTGTTGCTAATTCAAACTTGCATTGTTGGAATCTATTATGTGACTTAAGAACACAATGTAACAAAGTTTCTGGCGGTAACTAACACTTTGAATCGTTTCTGTGTAAAGTTTTCGAAACCCGCTAACTTTTTACAAAGCCTGATATGTTTGGTTTTGAGAATGAAATATTCAGGGGAGTGTTTATTTAAGAATATATATATTTTATATTTTTATTTCATTTTTTTAGAAAGCATTTAATGTAATTTTTAAGTGTTAAGGGGGGAGGATTAAATTTCAATTCTGGTAAGAAAAGTTTCATATTAGACCCGTAAAAAATGTCATCCCAAATCGACCTAAAATCATGCAATCTATCAAGATATTGGTAACCATTTTGTCAAACCGGTTTGTTAATTCTCCTGAAAAACATTATTCGTAATCTTAGCACAAACTACGTATATTCAATCAGTGAAGTGCTTAACTCTCTGATTGATAAAGAAATTGGCTGAAGTGGGACAATTTGCATTCCGACCATTTTTTAAAAATATTACTTTTTAAAAATAGCTTCTTAAACTAATTTTTTTTACTTATTAACGACTTTTTTGCTTTAAATGCTATAAAATCATAATAATTGGTGTTCATTTCTTATTTCTAAAACTACATTATTTGATGCCTTTTATCAATATTTTATGCATAATTTTTCATAAAGAAAATTACCCAAAATACGCAATAAGATGCAAAATATGCATGTCACGAGTTTACATATCAGATCGGAACATTAACTCTGAACATTAGTTCTGGGCTAAAAACGTAATTTCTAGAAGAGAACTACTTTCCCATAGACTGTTTACAAAGTTCCATGCTACAACTACAAAACTTCCGGTGAAAAAAACAATTAAATATATTTAATATTTTTTAAATAAGCTCACTTTTGAGTAGCTCAAATCGGTAACGCATCCTAAAATAATAGAAATACATAATATTTTTTTAGATCAAATGATAGTTTTTGTGGACGTGAAGAAGCCAATGTGACTTTCAGTTTCGTAATACGAGAAATAAATAAAAAAAATAAAAATTTTCTTTAGAATTAAATATTAGTCAAATCGGTTAACGTTTAGAAAAAAATAATATTTGTTACAGGAATACATTTCATTTATCAATATTTCGAAAATATATGCTTAAGACGTGATATCATATTTTTTAGCTATGTTTTGAAGTTTTAATTGATCTTTGATCTATGGACAATTCTACCATAATTTTTAATTTTATGTCCCTTGGGCATAACTTAAAAAAAATTAATATTTCTTTTCAATTTTTTCTTATTATACCAATAGACTGGTCCTTATATAATTGCAAAACGGAATTTTAAAGCAAAGAAACTCTAAAGAAACTCTCATATTTTTTAGCTATGTTTTGAAGTTTTAATTGATCTTTGATATATGGACAATTCTACCATAATTTTTAATTTTATGTCCCTTGGGCATAACTTAAAAAATTAATATTTCTTTTCAATTTTTTCTTATTATACCAATAGACTGGTCCTTATATAATTGCAAAACGGAATTTTAAAGCAAAGAAACTCTAAAGAAACTCTCATATTTTTTAGCTATGTTTTGAAGTTTTAATTGATCTTTGATATATGGACAATTCTACCATAATTTTTAATTTTATGTCCCTTGGGCATAACTTAAAAAAAATTAATATTTCTTTTCAATTTTTTCTTATTATACCAATAGACTGGTCCTTATATAATTGCAAAACGGAATTTTAAAGCAAAGAAACTCTAAAGGAACTCTCATATTTTTTAGCTATGTTTTGAAGTTTTAATTGATCTTTGATATATGGACAATTCTACCATAATTTTTAATTTTATGTCCCTTGGGGCATAACTTAAAAAAATTAATATTTCTTTTCAATTTTTTCTTATTATACCAATAGACTGGTCCTTATATAATTGCAAAACGGAATTTTAAAGCAAAGAAACTCTAAAAAATTTTTAGGACACAAAACAATGCCGAAAATTCCTTACATTATTCCCATGTCCCGAATGTTAAATTTTTAGTTTAGGGCTCAAACTAACACATTTTTGAGCTAAAAATTACATTCATTTGGATTTTAAATTGAACTAATACTATATCTTCCTTCTATTCCTTCCATAAAATTTTGGCTTTTAATATTTATAATGTGTATTTCTTTTCTTCTAACTTTGTCCCGAGGTTTATTTATTTATTTATTTATTTATTTATTTATTTAAATTACAACTACCATACAGATCTAGTCCAATTACAGGTAGAGGATTTTGGTACATTCACTGACTTCATTACTAAAGTGGCAAAGAGAGGCACTGAAGCTACAGCGATTCTTCAATCATGAAAACTGTATTGCAGAAAACTCACATTTCAGTTAGTAGCCGCATTTTTTGCTATACTTCACCAATAAGCCCAAAAGTTAACAAACCCCAGAAAAATGAGTTGCGTGGCTTTATTATTTTCCTTACAATCCCCCATGGTTAAGGTTAATTCTTGCTTAATAATTGGAATTTTTTCTATAAATATGTTTAAGTGGAGTATAAGGAGTAAAAAAATCCATTTATATTAAATTGGAGTTAGTTTTAACACAAAAAAGACAGGAAAACATCGTGAATTTCTTCACCGTCCGTTCTTTACCTTCCGTTCCTAACCGTCACAATGATCTAGGGATGGAAAACCGAAGTCTGTTTTAAGACAAACCGGTTTGTTCGTGACTTCGGTTTCATTGAAAATTACTTATTTTCATATGGCCAGTTTTAAACCGGTTTCTTTGAAACCGTTTTTTAAAAAACTGCCATCCCTAATTTTTTTGTAAAAAAACTCAAATGAGCCTTGCTGAACATTTTTTTGTAATTCTAGAACCATTATAAACCCTTTTACAAATATTTAAAGGGATTTTGAAAAAAAAAAATCCAAAATAGAATAAACTGAAATTATTTAAACGTAAAGTCTGGGTTGACAGGAACCGTGTAGCATTCATTGGAAGAACTATTTCGATCAAATTATAATTATTAAACACATTTTATTTCTGATGTTGCGTATTTTTTTTGCCTCATAATTTACCGTTTTTTGTTACTAAAAATTATTCAATTGATACGTAAAATTGTATAACACACAAATGCTTTAATTTGTTAATATCAATACATTTTTAAATAATTTTTGAAGCAAAATCAACTTAACCTTTATATCCATTTTAATGGCAGTTTTTTTATCCATAATAACTGTAATAAGAAACAAACATTTTCTTAAGTTCTAGTATATACAACGTTTTGGCACGGTGTGGAATTATGATATGCTACCAAGCAACAAAAAAGTTCGAATATTTTGTAGCTAGTGTTTTATTCTATTGGCTATTTTTTTTAAAAATCAAACCTAGAATTAAAAGCCATCAACAAAATATCAAATCTATCTACTGCGCCAAATATTGTACATTAAAAAGCAGTATTTCACCATTGCCGTTGAAAGGATAATCTACTTTCTTAATAACTTTAAATGCAATGCAGTTAGTTAAAACTCTTTAATTAGAAAATACTTACATTATGTTTTGCATCCCTATCTTTGTAATCTTACTTTTCTTTAAGGTTTTCTTGGATAAGGCAATATTTTTAATGGAGACAACTCGAGTTTTAATTTTAAGTAAATTCGTAGTGAAACAAAAATTGTTATCGACTTTAATTGTTGTTAAGTGTTAACTAAGTTGTTCTTCAAAATATCATTATTTACATAAATTTACTTTAAAAAAAAGCATTGTTTAAATAATGCAATTATAAAAAGTTTTACGGTTATTTGAATGTACATTGTTCCAGCATATTTTTTTTAGCATTATTATCAGAGAACTGAGGAAGCGGGTTCCTAAACCCAAAGCTCTTTGTGTTATTTAAATAAGAAAAAAAATATTCGAAGCCAAATTACTCTGGCTGTATTGAATATTTTTACAAGCAGCTTTTTTATATGATAAAAGAAGCTGTCTTATAAGACTCAATAATACCATTTTTTGAATTGGTACAAATATATATTTTCGTTTTAAATAGATTTAATCAAAATTATTTTTTTTCAAAAAGTGGAACTATAGAGCCCTGCAATCCAGCTATTTTTTAGCATATAATTTTTTTTGTCGCAATGTGAAAAAGAGGCATAATTGTTGCGATGCTAAAAGAGGTAACTTAGTTGCTTAGTGAGGAGATCTCGATTAGTACATTTGCGTTGTGTAATATAAAATAATTAAATAGGATAAGCGACATTAACCTTTCCCAGATTCTATAATTTTCCCCCAAAATAGACATAAATGAGACTAAAATAAAGAATCCCAAAATTTCCTAAAGAATGCATTTATTGACTTGTTTCATTGAGCGCATATTTAAAATAATAAAACTGTATCCTGGTAGAAGGCAACGGATTGAGAGGAATAAATGATTTTTTAAAGTAAAATACGCGAAATGACGCAATCAAAGTGTAAACTAATGGAATATTTGCCTAAATATCGAGCAACTATTAAACAAAACTCAAAGATTTGTAGCACAGATAAGGGGTTTATTGGCTGGGATCAGACATCAAGGGCGCTAAACATCCGGGGCGCAGTCATCAGGTTCGCAGACATCAGAGGCCAGGCAGGGAGGATGAGCGTTGGGCTTCTCTGGGAACGGACATCGAAGAGGCAAGGACCGAGGTTCTGGATTCCCTGACATCAGCAAAGGGTCAGGCTGCAAGGGTCCGGCGTTGTTCTCGCTGGAAGGGCCCGCTGTAATTTCCCGGCGCTTCGACTTCAGTGAGGTGGGGAGAGGTCGGCGGACTTCCTGGGGTTATACTTCGGTGAGGTCGGTACAGGTCCCCTTTTTATTTTATTCAAGTGGACAGTTTGGCATATTTTCATGTTCTCATCCACTTCTAAAAAGTGTCTCATACTGTCTTTCACGGTGGGCGTCACATGTGGTGGATTGTATTCCTATTGGTTAACACCCCCATTGACCACTCCTATGGGATATGTCAATTTGTCGTAATAGGCTAAAGTCCTTCCATGAGATTTTAACATTCTTCAATCTGGTGCGTGTGAAAACATCTCTTTCAAAATCGTTTTCCAAGAACTCGTAATTGGACCACACACTGTGCTGTGAAATCACTTAAAGTGTCTCCTTGCTCGAAAGGCAATGAATTTATTGCTTTATTGCCCCACTTATCGTAGCTCTACCCTGCACTTAAGATACCTAAAGACTAACTATTTATAGTCATGAGAATCTTATATAAAAAAGGAGTGATCGTTAATTGATAAAATCCATTAACGATTCATCACGACAATATTCAATATAGATGGAGTAATTTGGTTTCGAAGATAATTTATTTTTATTGGATTAATACAGAAAGACTTTGGTTTGAAGACCCTTTCCCATTCCCCTTAGAGAGATAATAGTAGTGTAGCATGTTTTTAATGCAATGTGTCCTGCAAATTCAACCCATCAATAAATCTTTACTCCCTATAAATCGGGATAGGATTCTTTTCCTTTTAAACAAGTTTTTAATTTTGAGGAGAAAACACATTCATTATGTTGCGAATAAAAAAAACTTATATTACCTTTGAAAAATCTAATTACGACTATTATCAAATTGTGGGAGTTTTTTTTTGTAAATATATATTTATTTTTGAAGTTCAAAACTTGTTAAGTTTTATAATTTGCTAGGCAAAAAAGAACACTTAATTATTTTGAAAGCGCCCTTATAATAATTTTGAGTTTTTTACAAGTTACACGGTCAAAGAAATTTTTGTTTTGTAGATGGTTTTTATTTATTTTTTTAAGCATACTATTGTTAAAATACATGAATAAACATAAGTATTAAAAAAACATTGATGTAAGAAAAGAATATTGTGTTTTTGCTGCAAGTATCTTAAAAATTAAACCTACAAGAAATAAAGCTTTGAATATTTATTATTCCTAAAAAAACTGAATACGAAGTGAA
>JAFNEN010001777.1:0-22913 GCA_019343175.1 Oedothorax gibbosus
CTACTGACGTCACGCGGGGAGGGAAGGCCAGAGGCAGCGTTTTTAAGGGGCGGGGCAAATCGCAAACTTTGAATATTAATTAAAAATAAACTAATGGTCGGATTGAGGTAAAATTTATGTCGATGTTCTTAGAATCGCATGGAGATTATTTTAAAAGAATAAAAAAAATACACGCAAGTTCCCCATTGTCTACCTTCCACATTGACGCATTCCTACAACCTATTCTCGACACTCTCACACACAGTACGACACAAATTCAAGTTGTCACGAATATCCTTAAAAGCATCATCGATGAATTTCTTCAACTGGCGTACTGTGGCGGGTTTTCAGGAATAAACTGTATCCTTTACTACTCCTCAGAAAAAGAAATCCATGGGAGTAAAGTCCGGGGAACGTGGTGGAAACTCAATGCTTCCCCCGTCTCCCTATCCAATGATTCGGGAAGGTCAGATCCAGGTATCGTCGGACCACCAAAGAATAATGACGTGAGGCACCGTCCTGTTGAAAAAACAACTTCGCAAAGTTGGGCCGTGCTTGCAGTTGTGGTACAGCTGTGGACAAAAAAAAAGTAAACTCTAGGACTATTTCGGCTGTTAGTCATCATAAGGAATAGGACCTTTTTGACTTTGTGAATAAATAACATTCTGAGTAAATTGCATGACTCAAAATTTGCATAAGGGACCGTCTTCATATTAAAAATATTACGAACTTTAAAATTTCCAATAGCAATACCCAATTTTAACAACTTAGAAATGTTAAGCACCCTCGAAAACCCCTAAATCTAAGTTTTTGTTACATTTGGATGAATATTTGACGAGTTATTTAATCGAATCACTTGATGTCCTTTGGGGGACCATCTCTAAAATAACAATCGTAGTCTATAGGTTCGTCCGAGGGGAAAAGCGAAATATTGAAATATAAGGTAGAATATGTTGAGGAGCCCTGCAAGGGATCAAAAGTTAATGGTGATGAAGTCTAATCCCCCCCCCCCCTTTTTTTTCAAGTTTATCTCAACTGTATATTTAGCATTTTAAGTTTTTCTGATCCATAATTTATTAAAAATTCAAACTTAATTTAATTCTAATCAAAAATAAAAATATTAATTTGAATTGTTGAATTAAGAATGACAGAATAAACTATAAATTATCTTTAAAAAAGTAAATAAATTATTATTGGTACGTATTTTTCAATTATTTTACTAGTTATTAACAGATTTTATTTTATGAATTGGATTCAAAGATATTATATATCTAACTGCATAGTATTTTATAATAATTTCGTGACGATGGAATATTTTTAAACACTTTCAGCGCGTTCAAAATAGACGAACAGACGATAATCGTTTGAAATGCGAAAAATAGTTTGTTACTGTAAAATAAAAATGTTCATTTTGTAATTTTAAAAAAATAAAGCATGGAAATGCAACACAAGCCTATAGTTATGTTTTTAAAAATATTCTGCGCACTTACCATAGTTGATTATTATTATTTTAAAAAAAAGCATTGCATCCGTATAATTATATTCAAGAGTTCGCCTCTTAAAGTTGGGTTAATTACAAAGATTCTTAGCATAATCCTCCATTAAAAAATTTTCGACGATAAAGTTAAAAAATATGTAACTGATTTTTAAAAAAAATCTCGTGCGCATACACGCGCTATTAAGAAAGAATTAAATTTATTGAGAGTTCATTTTTAAGCAATCCTAATTCCTCCGTTAAATAACTAATATACTTTCTTACTAAAAATAAATAAAAATTATAAACATTTGTTTCAATATACGAAATAAAGGGTAATGGAAGAAAATATCACGGGACATAATATCGCGATTGATTTTTTTTATATTTTGAGGTTCAATAGCAGTCTTTTATCATATTTAGTTTAATTTTTTAAAAAATCTTTATTTGATCAGAAGATATATTAAGGTCCCAAAATGGGAGACTTGGCGTCTAATGGGGGTAACACGGATACATTCGTCACAAAATTGAAAATTTAATATTTAATTTAAATATCTCGCTAAATTGAGTTAGAAATACCAAAAATTAGTTTAATATGATTAATGAAGTTAATTATCCAACACTTAAATGCATATTAAATAAGTCAATGCAATAAAATAAAAACTCCATAATATTTCTTACCTCTTTTATTTCATTTTTCTTTTACATTTTTGTATGAAATATAACTAAGCAATTCTTATGCAGCATGATTTTACATTTCTCGCACCATAAGCGGGTATTCTTTTTACAGACTTTACATTTTGTTTGCTTTCCCGCTTGACTAATGAAGTGATTTACACCATCAAAGCGTATGTTAGAGTTTAATGGTGTGTGTGGTCCAAGTCGAGGTGTTGGCAACGATTCCAGTCTCTCTGATTTCATCAAACACATCACAATATCTCGTAAAAAGGCTAATTGAGACATTTGTCCATTCATCTCGCGATGGATTCTCCAAGCAGCTACCACAGCCATGTTTAGAGTGTTGGTAAAAAATGGCCACCACCATTTCTTTCCCTTTATTTTTGATCGGTAAGAACTCAAAAAGCGATCAAGAAGATCTACCCCACCCATATTTTTGTTGTAAGATCCAACTATTCCTGGTTGAGGCAAATCAATCTTCTTTTTAGATTTTGGGCACCAACGTTTTGCTTGTCCCATGGGCTCCATACATTCAAAATTCGATGCTAAGCCATACAACTTTATTGTCTTTCCATTTTACTACACCAATGTCCTTTGTTATAATGTAATCAGATGCCCCTCTTTCTTTTTTTGCCAAAACTTTATTATCTTGTAAAGGACATTTCTGAAGTCGATTCTCTCTCACCGTTCCAGATAGACGAAATTTCTTTTTTCGCATTTCTTCAAGCAATTTCAGAGAGCTGAAGAAATTGTCAGCATACAGTCTGTGTCTTCTACAGTTTTCTACACATTCTATTAGATCCAAAACCACTCTCGTTCCAAGAGGAATTTTGTCGGTGGCCGCTGCTTCTTTTCCCACATAAACTTGTATATTGAATGGGTAGCCTTGAGAAGAAGCAAGAATCCACAATTTATAACCAAATTTAATTGGTTTATTACGCATGTACATTTTTGCAGAATGCCTGCCGGTGTAAGGGATCATTTCTTCGTCAACGCTTAAACATTCAGCAAATGTTCCAAATTGCTGCAATTTTTTGCAAAACATCTCAATGAAACATCTAACTTTTGCTAACTTGTCAGAGCCATCGATTGAATTATTATCACATAAATGGAGAAACTTCTTTATATCTCTAAACCTCTGCCTACTCATGGCATTTTGTATGAAGGGCAGGTTACAGTCTTCTGAATTGCTCCAATATAAATCTTCTTGAGGTAAAGAATGATAGCCACTAAACAAAATAATTCCAAGAAACACTTCCAATAACTTTTCCGATAATGAAAATGTAGTGTTATTTTTTTGTGCAGCATACCTGAAAGTTTCTTCTAATATAAGATTCATGATATCAGAATCAAAATACATTCTGAATAGTTCGTAAGGAGTTTTACTTGCTAACTCAGGGTGGGTCTCTTCTAAAATTTGTGCTTTTTCAGATGGAATTGGATCTAATTTATCACCTTTTTTCCAAGCATACGAATTCTTTTGGAGCTTTTTTAGCTTCTTTGATCTAATATCATTTAGTTTAATCGGTTTTTTCTTTTTTGTCGATTTTTTAGGCTCAATTTCTTGGATTTGACTTTTGTCCAAGTCTTCTTCATCAGTAGAAAAATGATTTTCGGGTTGGCATCTTTTTCTCTTTTTCGATTTAATTTTCTTCTCAGAAGCATCTGGTGTTTCATGCCGTTTTAAAGTAAGTTCCACTTCTCCACATACATCCACTGGCTCTACTTCATCTAAACAATTTTCATTTACATTTTCTTCATCAGTCAACTCACCAGGATCCGGTGGCAAACAAGTGATAGTGCACTCATCTGCAGAGAATTCGTCTGAATCTAAAGAATCCATGTAGTCTAAAGCTTGCTGCACAGTTAAAAACTTTTTAGGCATTTTTAATCTTTTGAAATAAAAGAAATCCCTCTATCGAAAATGAACCTCGCTTGCCGAATGCTTAGCCTAAAATGCTGACCTAGGGTTTATCACAAGTATATCCAGAACATTCTTCAGAACATGGTAGAATAGGTTTCTATAACACCTGGCTATGACACCTGTTCAAGAACAACAAAATAAAAGTCCCACAAAGAGTTGTGGCTTTCAATGGTAAAGAATTAACAGAAGGCAAAAGGGGCGTGTCATGCAAAACAGGTGTTAAGCTTATTCTGCTAATCAGAACAAGCCAAGTCTCCCATTTTGGGACCTATCTAAACAAACAACTGTAAAATCCTTTTAAATTAATTTTTTTGACACCTGTTTGTTATCACTTGAAAATAGAACTATTATTTTCCATATTCTATGTCCCGAAACTCCTTCACTCGATTAAAATATTTGTAACGATTTTTTTTTCTAATGAAGCCA
Organism: Oedothorax gibbosus; assembly: GCA_019343175.1. Lineage (NCBI taxonomy): Eukaryota > Metazoa > Arthropoda > Arachnida > Araneae > Linyphiidae > Oedothorax > Oedothorax gibbosus. Next base: position 4,482 of record JAFNEN010001777.1, read on the forward strand.
AAATTAGCAATTTTGTCTAAGTTTAAAAATAATTAAAATATATAATTTACATTACAAACTTTTTGAAAATATTACCTATGGTAGATAGATACTTTAGTATTCAGTGAAAAAAAAAAGAAATGTACTTATCTTAATTATTTGCGAAGAAAAAAAATATTAAACAATGGTTCCCAAAATGGGAGACTTAGCCTTTAATGGGTTAAAAAATGTTTTGTGATGAAGTTTAAAAATATATAAGTGATTTAAAAAAGAAAAAAATAGCGCGTGCGCATACACGCGCTATCGAGAAAATATTAAATTTATTGTGAGTTCATTTTTAAGCAATCCTATGTGACGTTAAATAACTAATATACTTTCTTACTAAAAATAAATAAAAATTATAAACATTTGTTTAAATATACGAAATAAATTGACTTTAACACAAGACACTGAAAAAATATTTTAAAAAATGGCTCTCAGTTCTGCGGAACATGCCGAGTCTGCAAAGGCTTGACCGCCAATATTGCAGCCCCATTAGAAAAAAAAAATAATTGGAGATGCATGCATTGAAATTTAATAAAAACATTTTAAAAGATGAATAGAATATCTTTTTTTTTCGGATACAGGCTCAAATACATTAGTTCATGTGTGTATATGATTTGCGTGAAGCAAAAATCTAATGTAAATACAAAACGAAAAATTTTAATATTTAATTTCCTAAAAGTTGTCCAGTAGATTTTTCTTAAAAATACCGCACATCGCTTCCATGTTTAAATAAAAGATGAATAAAGCAGAGCTAGACGAACAAATATTTTTATTGAACATCGATTTTAAAACAATATTTACGAGTAAAGAGTAAAAAGAATAAATAAAAACGAATAATAATAATAATAATAATAATAATAATAATAAGGTGAAATATTAGAAGGCCTACTACTATTAAAAAGTAATCAATTTAAACGTAGCTATTCTAGAAATGACTATGAAAGTGATAGAAATTAAGCTTATTATTCGATAGTTTATATTTTGCTTAAAATATAATAAATACTTTGGTTAACGCTACTTATTCCAAATACAGATTTAACTTATATTCACTCAGAGCTTTTCCAGCACTTCGGAAGTTGTATATATATCAATATTTAATAGCCCTCGTGTAGCTCTAGTGGGACGTTATTTAAGCCAAAACCAAATGAACTATCATTAATCAACCTTAAAGGCGGCTGTTGTGTGATACATCAGAATTTTCAAGGTCGTTGGTATAATATTTTCTTCCTTTTGCAAGGCCGTATTTGTTTATCAAGTTCACAGATTGTAATCTTATATACAGTCCCCTAAAGGGTAATTAAAAAGTATTTTGTGATTTATTCAGCAAATTATGGATAAAATTTTTTAAAAATTGGGATATTGCTTAAACTTCATGTCTTAAATTCATTTCTGTAAAAATATTAAGGAGTTTCTATTCATACTTTTTTTAAAAATTAATTTAATAATTATTTAAAAATAAAAAAATTTGTTTTAACTACCCCAATAGTGTATGTATTTTGTTTGGGTTATTATAATTATTATTCAGTAAAAAATTCGTTTCATTATCTTAATTATTTATAGAGTGGGATAGTTTTTTATGTGCAACTCATTTAACATTACGGCCCCTAAACTTTACACGTCTCTAACTCCACTAATAATGCTCAAAAACTAACAAAACTTGGTATTTCGTGTTAAAATATGTCATAAATTTGAAATGTGGACTCAAAAAGGGGTGTTTCTATTCAAAATTTTGAAGTTGGTTACATTTTTAATATAAAGACGGCCCCTTATGCAAATTTTGTGTCAAGTATTTAACTCAGAATGTTATTTGTTAACAAAATCAAAAAGGTCCGATTCCATAGGATGACTAACGTCTGAAATAATCCTAGTGTTTACTTTTTTTTGTCCACAGCTGTACAACATTAACTGTTCGGCTATTTTTGGGCCACCCTGTATAGATTAATAAACGTCGCACTAGCTATTTGTCATGAAATGAAATGGAACTGAAAAGATTTCTGGGTATATTTTTGTATGTTGAAAAGCTTACCTCTGCATATGGGGCATATTTTCCAACCCAAGTATTAAGATTGATCAGTTCAGTTACTGTTGAAAATTGATTTAAAATTTTGGAAAAATAGTACTACTCAATTGCATTCAAAAGTGCAAGAAAGGAAATTATATTTTTTTCCCCATAAAGTAGAAAAAATAAATATACAAGCAAAGTGGCAAAATAAGCGGAAAAGTAGCCCCTGCTTCCCTTAATCCAATTTTGAATATTGTTGGAAATTGCATTTTGTTTTTACTTGTTAGGCTAAAAAATTCGCAATTTTAAATATATATAGCACTCAAGAATATTTTACAATATATTAGAAAATAGTATGATTTTAACATAGGGTTTCATTTTATTTTTTTCTCGAACAATTTATTAAAATTATTGAAAAGTTCCAATGAAAGTATTTTATAAAAATATCTCACATTTAAAAAATAACGAATGTCTCGAGTAAAATGGAGTGGAAACTACGCTTATAACAGGATGGTGCAAATAAAAGTGGCCCTGTCATAGAAATAAGAATAAGATAAAAATTGTTGCCCAAGTCTAAAACCAATGCAAATACAGGTTTTCCAAGTGAAGACATTGAACGCTTCAATATTAAGCTGAAACAAACGCGTCTCGATATTGTTTGCCGGCAACTATGCTATGGGTTGATAAGCTAGTTAGGATGCAATATTAACTGAAAGTTACTACAGCTGTTCAAAAAAAAATCTCACTTCTTCTAGTGATTATTTTAGCCGTTATTTATCCTAGACCTTTTTGTTTTGATAAATATTTGGACTTGTTCAAAGCACATACTATCTGCCGCCATTTCGTAACAAACCATAGCATAGCAATCTTTTTTTGGCACTTTTACACCTTTGAAACACCCTCTGTTGTACTGCGAGTTTCATCTTCACCTGTGCATTGATCAAATCACACTCACACAGCCGCAACTAACACTTACGCACGAAGATCTGAAGTCGCCAGTAGTCCATGAGTAGATCTAAAGTGATGCTAATCCAAATCAACCAATGCAAAAACAGCTTTGCCAAGTGCCATTGCACGCTTGACTAATCTTTCATTCTTACTGGGAGGCTTTCAGATGGCTTCAATAGTTTTTCCTCGACAAGCATCTAAATGCATTCATATCTCTACGCCGGGGCCACTTTTATTTGTGCCCCCACCCTGTAGTAATGAACGTAGAATTCCAGACACCTGATTTTGAATAATCATTACTAGGTGGGGCAAATAAAAGTGGCCAATGCTGCCAAGTTAAAAACTAATTCATAAAACAGGGTTGCCAAGTGAAGCCGTTGATCGCTTCAATATTAAGCCCGAACAGACGCTTGACAAATTATTTGCCGTTAACTATGTCAGCTCCACCTGTGCACTGACCTGATCAACGCCCACTTACACAGCTCGCACTCAGATTTGAACTCGCCAATTTTCAATGTGTAGCTCTAGCCTAATAGCCAACCGTTGATAAAATAGGTTTGCCAAGTGAAGACATTGAACGCTAGAATTATTTATGAATTCGACTTGGAGGGTTTCAAACGATTTCAATAGTTGTTCTCGCTCAGCATCTCCCTGCATTCATAGCTCCATGCTGGGGCCACTTTTATTTGTGCCACCCTGTATCTGTCATTACGCATAGATCTGTAATCGTACTTTTACCACAAACATTGTACTTCAATGTTTATTAAAAATATGCTTCATTTTTTTCCCAAGGAGACCGTTCAAACATTACGGGGCCCTTTTTCACCGTAACTGATGGAGTCACGGAATGTTGTTTTACAAGTAACTATGGATTTGGTAGCAATGGTCTTCGAAAGACGAAAGGTAAGGGTAAAAGTGTCGTGACTGTTAAAGTAGGTACACTAAGGGGAGTCGGATGGGTGTTTGGGTCAAAAATGTCGATTTTCTGTTTTTATTTTTTTTATTTTGCATATCTTTAGATTTAATTTAAGGCCAAGATTATCGATTTCTGTTTATTTGTTTTTATATAAGCATTTTTGCGAAACTCTGAACATCATTTCTTACCTAAACCTTACTTTTCTTTTGCGTTTCCTGAAATATTAGGTTTTTGAACAGTTAGGAACATTTTTCCCAGGAACTATAAAAGATATCAACATATTTTGTTTTATTATTTCTTCCCCATTAATAGCTATTTGATTTAAACTAAGGAATTTTAAATATCTCTGCTTATATAACTTAAAATCGGATTTTTTTTGTATTTTTAATATATATTTTAAAAAAAAATCACTGTAAAAATATTTTTTATACTATGAAATATCCTCAGTTTAAAACAAAGAGCTATATGTAAGGAACACGATATAAAAAATTTCATAATGATGTCTCATATGTTCATATGAGAAAATGTTCCTAAAGTTAGGACAATTAACATGGGCGTGATAGAACCATCCGACTCCCCATAACATTGCACCACAGCCTGTGTTCGAAATTGGATGAGGAAATTTAGGAGCAATCTGTGCGATTAACTTGAGAAACTATTATCAAATGTACAGTACCTAGGAACTTTTTTTTTAAAAAAAATTATGAAATAAAGAAACTTTTTGAAAAAAAATTTGCCCCATTTTTGGAGTCTACAGTGTCCAACAGGACGATTTAAAAAAAATATATATATTTTACGAAGTTAGCCAAAGTTTCGCAATTTGTAGATCGAAGTAGTGCGATTTCAAGACTGTCTAATTGTTGAGATTATATATTCCCAAAATTTGTTTGAAAAATTTAGGAAGGTGAAGATTACTGATTTTAAGATAATTATTTTTGGCACGATTGTTGGAAACCGCGATATAAAAAATTTGGCTTGACGATTTTTTGAAAAGCTATAGTCGCGATAACTGCTACTAAATTTAGGCCAAAATGTAGCTGAAACGCAACGCGAACGATTAGCCTGCAAATGGGTGGAGTTTCGTCGATTTTGTGCGCTCCCAAATTGAACTGGAACAAACCTTTCTCGCGTCACGGCACGATTGGTATCAGACCATTCTAGTAATAGCACGCGAACTATTTGTTTACTGTTTTGGCACTCAATATCAGCGAAAAATGTCAAATACCGTATTGTTTTTACAAGAAAAAGGAATCTCCGACCGGAAACTTATTAAGCTGTGCGGGGAAACCTAATAGATTTGTCTGACAAGAAGTGTATATTAGCAAATATCATTTGGATAAAGAATCGTTCCTACTCGCTTGGCGTAAAAAGAACGAATCAAAATATTCGTTTTTTTGAATGATTCATTAAAAAGAACGTAAACGCTTGAGGTGAATCTTTAAAAGAACGGGATTGGCTCATCTCTATATTTTCAGAGATTTTGGAATTATTTCATTGGTCAACTTCACGTAAAAAGAGGCGGGCGTAGTATTCTTGTCGAATGCTCGAATGACACGCAATAGAGCACGAATTCGCATGGTTTGGGAAGTTAAATACTAGTTATCGAGAGCGTTTGCAGGGCGGGGCTTAAACCGATCTCACAGCAGAGCCAACGTGCGCTTAACATTTGCATTTCTCCGTAGAATGACATTACACTATGAATAACACGATTGATCGCAGCTTAAAAGAAAAATATTTTATCTATATATTTTTTTATGTTTAAAATCGTTTAATTTAAAAAAAATCATCTCAAATATGAGTAATCATAAGAGTAAGACTTCTTCAAAAATAGTTAAACAGAATACACTTTTACGTATATTTTTGAAAGTGTAAAGTTCCATAAAGAAATCCTTACATCTTAGACCAAAGTTACCCGCATTCAGCGGCAGAAGTTTTCCAGTGACCAATAATTAAATATAGCAAAAAAGTATTCAACTTAGATTAAAAGAAATTGGGTTATATTCATACCCATTAATAAAAGAATAGTACAAAGTGATTTATTTAGCTATTTTGAATATTTTTTAGATGTTTCAGACAAAAGTTGGAAGAAATAGATTTTTGTCTTTAAATGCTCTTAAGAATACAAACGCCATTTGTGGTATTGTCAAAATTAGAATGAGATTTTTTTTTACATGAAATGAAAGGCAATGTTTCCACCTTTTCAAAAATTCTAAAAAAATTAAGATGGGATCATTTTATGAAGAGAAATTAAGAAACAAATATTTTTCCGAAGCTATGGCCAAAATTACCCGTTTCTACGGTATTAATAATTTTAATGGAATTTGTTATTATTGTTCCCTCTTCTGCCCGTTTTCCGATAATTTTGATGTGACACACTGTAACAAAAAGTCTGTTGTTTTTACAGAAAAAACTATCAGCTGGTGTGCCAGAAAAATGCGGTAAAATTTGCTGTGACTGTGTTTATTTCATACGAATAATTTTTAATGTTAACACAAAATTATGTTTTTTAACAGACAAATTATCAAGAAAACATAAAATCTCCCCCGAGTCACCCCAGTGACAAGCGAAGACACAAACCAGTACTAAAAACAATTAATAAACTGCCTTGTCCCGGATTCGAACCATGGACCTTATATCGCCAGTTTAACGCTCCCAACTCAGGGTAAGGTAAGGTAATCGTTTCCGGCTGCCTATTTCTAGCCTCCTTCAGGAGCTTTAACGCAGCCAATAACGCTTCGTAGTTTAGAACCCTGGTCAAGTGACGAGGTCGACACCTGAGCGGGCACCCAACGGAACTTCGAGCGACATCGTACGCTAACGCCGTCGGGACTTTGGACTCCACAGATTTAACGAGCACGTCTGTCCCTGTGTACTCGGGCCCATCCGTGATGAGGATTTTCTACTATTTCCAGCACTGCTAGTTCGGCCACAGAGATTCCACAAACAGTGTCTCTTCGGTTGCAGTCGAATCTCTTTACGCAGTTAAGAATAATAAAAAAATTGTTTTTATTTTATTTTTACAGAAAGAACTGTTAAAAGAAAATAATAGTAATTTTCTGCAAATATCTGGTACTTTTCTGTAAATATCTGGTATTTTTCTGTAAATATCTAGTATTTTTCTGTAAAATTAAAAGATATTTTACAGTGTACAGAGTGGCCTCCATGAATGAGCAGTAGTACTATACAGGGTGGCTCAAAAGTAGTCTAACAGTGTTAATGCCGTACCATTGGCAAGAACTTGGGGTTATTTAGAACAGGTATTTGACGTAATCGTGCTTAATTTTGTTGGTTGGCTAAAATTAAGTCGTACTACAGCGTATCGGATCCAAAGAGTGGCGATTCGTGGACTTTGTTTGGTTTAGTTTCGAGATAGCTTCGGAATATTTATTTGATGCTTGAGGAATAAGCAAATAATGTCTCCAGGAGGCCTAACACGAGCGTTTCTTCCACGAGACAAATGAGATAAATTCCGCGGTGAAAAAGATTTCGAACCGAGCTGTTATTCCGTATTCTCGCTTATGGCGTAACACGATCCACTAGATTTTCGTCATGCGAAATCGATTTTCACAGGAAGAGGGCAGAAAAATAAACGAACCAATCAGTGAATTGTAAGATTCCGCTGAAAAGTTTAGTTTAGTACGAATGACAATGTTTTGTTTGTTATCGAAGTGATGTTGGGGGTTTTCAAACTTGTTTTTATTTCTTAGTCGGTTGTTGGCAGGAACCTTATAAAATGAATCCAAGCCAAAGAAAGGCGAAAGCATAGTAAATTAAGACTGATCAGTCAAAAGTTATATGAAGCAAACGTGTAATTATGTTAAGCTAATCAAAGTATTGTTTTAGTTGTAATTCTGTTCCTATTTTATGCATACGATTCTTCCGTCAATTGGCGGAAATCTGCCAATTATTTATTTTTGAGCTTCAAGTTTTCCATGTGTTCTAACAAAAGATAACTGTAATCCAAGCAATAAACACCCAAAATATCCAGAATTTTTAAATTTAAATTTGGCAATCAAAACATTTTTATCGTCGAATTGCTAATTTTTTGCCAAAAGTGTAACATGCCACCTGCTTTTAGCTTCCACACTACGTTTATAACGTAAAAAGTGGAAGGTTTTATAATCGTTCAGTCCGTCTGTCTGTCCGTCTGTCTGTCACCCACTTTCACAGAAAGAACCACAAGACCCGCAGACAAGTGGGATATGTCATTTTAAAGCAAAAAATCAGGCTAAAAGGCAAAGATTAGGCTACATTCCAAATTTCATTAAAAATTTAAATTAGAAGTTTATTTAAAATTTAAATAACTAAATTTTTTTTATCTACATTGAAATAACATGCAAATTCTATTTTTATTCATATTTTCACTGTTGTCATCCACAAGTCCCACAGACAATTGGGATACGTAATTTTGAAGCAAAAAATCAGATTAGGCTACATGCCAAATTTCATTAAAAAATTTAAACTAGAAGCTTATTTAAAATTTAAATAACTAAAAATTTAATCTACATTGAAATAACATGCAAATTCCTTTTTATTCAATATTTTCACTGTTGCCATTTCGTTAAACGTACGAGAAACTTTTGTTAAATAAAAATACACTTTTGAAAAAATATTTATTTATGTGATATAATTCGGTTTGGATTGTTGTATTATCACAATAGAGTTCTTTTAATGGTTCTATATATATGTATGTAGAAAGATGCATAGAGAATTCTAACTTGGCATAAAAAAAAATATGCTAAGTTTCGCTTTTATTTTTAAAGCATCAATTGTACGAATTATAAATTTTTTGAACTGTAAATTAATTTAACAAACTATAAATAAGTGAATTTTCGAAAGAAATGTAAATGGGAAATTGTGGCGACAAAAATATTTATTAAAAAAGATTACATCATTATTCTTCGAACTTCAAACAAATTTAGCAAACGATAAAGTCTAATTATTAAATCTGAGAAAGAAGATTAATGAAAATAGTTTAATTTTGGCGTTTAAAACTTTGAATTACCAAATAGCTAAAGGCCCTGTTTTTATTAGAATTAAATCACATTTGCCATTCGCAACAATCGCTCGAGAAACTTTAATTCTTTTTAGACAATAAATTGAAATAAATTTATTTTTGCGACATCGATCAGTTTGAAATGACGTCAAATATATTTCACTACGAATCCTTTGTATGTTGATATGAAATGTTTTCATTCTATTTAAAAGCGAGGAATATGACATATTTATTCTTTAAAATATAAATTAATTTTTGCAAACGATAAGTAATAATTATTGAATTTTCGAAATAAAATAAATGAAACTAGCCAAATTTAGCTTGTAAATGTTAAATATAGAATTAATGTTGTGTTTGGCGCGTTTTTTCCTGTTAAAACACAAATATGTGGAAGCGAGTTAAGTGACAGATTCTGTTACAAACCTACTTGTTGGTGATATATTTGCCCAAAGTTTTCGAAATCTAGCGAAATTCTCAAAAATATTGCTATAGTTAAAAGCTTACTCTAAAACACTGAAAAAATTAGAAATATTTTCTGCCAATTTCTTACTAAGATAATCACATGTATACTATTTTTATGTAATGTATTTGGTCTAATCCTAGTTCACAGTACCGAGCGAATTTGGCGACTCTTATATGGCGATAAATTTTAAATTGTGGTTTTGCAATTAGACAATACTTTATGGTGTTTGCCCTGATTGGATGCATACTAGATGCTTTGTTGGTAGAAAAATGGTTGACTTTTAAATTTTGTTAAAAGTTTAACCATGATATTTGAAGACATTTGCATACTAATATTAAAAAAATAAAGCTTTTCTAGGTCGAATTTTCTAAAATATTTCACAAACTAAGCATCTATTTGTCGGGGCCACATTTTAGTCATATACATAATTTCCGATTAGCACCATTTTAAAATAATGTGCCAAGCTGGTACCGCGAACTAGGAATGGACCGATAGCATCATATAAGGTGAAAAAGCTGTAGTTAAATTGTATTAAATTGGTAAAAACCTCAACAATATAATAATCATTAAAGACATCTTTCAGTACCACACAAAAAACAAGAGAAGGCAAAATAAACGGTCAAATTATTTCGCAGATATTCAGAGAAAGTCGAAAAAGATTCTGATCGCGGGGACGGAAAAGACCGTTCGTGCTTCGCCCATGCGAAGTCCTACGCTGAGTGACGTCAAGGACAGGGTTTTGGCGAAATTTTTCGAATCCGATGCGGATTTGAAACGTTCGTGCTAGGCCCCCTGAGTATGAAACTTCTAATCTCGCCATCTGCCAGTTATCCGATAAAAGGATTTGTGCTGTTGGAAAATTTGTGCTTTTTTCATAAGTGGAAACCATTTCTGAGAAATGCGAAGACACTGCGTTGGATATGGGAAAATGAGGTTAATTTGTCTGCGCCGTTCTATCAAATGATTTACCGCATCAGATGCAAGTTTGAGACCATGAGTACCGTTGCCGATGTACCTAATTATGGACGAACATAGACGACATTGAAACAGGAAAATGAGATTAATACAGCCCTGATACAATCATAAACATAAAAAGAAGTCCACACGACTAGGGTCTCGGGAGCTGATAATCCCTAGAGCAACGTTACAACGCCTGATGGACCAGCTAAACCTTAAACCGTACCGCCCAAGACTGTTACGAGGCCTTCTTGAGGACAATCCTGACCGGAAATTACGGTTATGTGAGATAATGCACAATAAACTGACTGAACAACCAGACCTGCTTTAGAATATAACTGATGCTGTTATAAATAACTGTATACTTAACTAACTGTTAGCCTACTTTTGGGCCACCCTGTATTTCTTCTTTTAGGGGCCGGGGAGCCCAGTAGGTTAAGACGTTCGCCTTGCATGCGGAAGGTTTCAGGTTCGGGTCTGGGTATCGAAAAAGTAACTGCCGACCTATAAACGGCCCATGCCACCCCCCAAAAAAATGTTCGACGAATAATACTCCGTGCAGAGGGACTGCACGTTAAATATGCTTCGAAGTCCAACGCTGCGTACGATGTCGTCCTTAATGGTTGCATTGGGTGCCTACCTGAGGTGTTGGCTCGTCACTTGACTGTGGTTCAAAAATACGACGCCGGTCGCCAATAGCCTTCTTGTAGCTCTGCGACGATAATTCAAACTAAACTAAATATTTTTTTTTAAATATTTAGGTACGATACTTACTAATCAAAACTGGTGGGTCTTCCATTTGGTTCACGAAAGTCTACAACACGAGTTTTTCTTCAAACCCGAAGCTGCCCCTTACGGCACGCTGTACGTTCATTCACCGCTACGTTCATTCAGAAAAGATGATGAATCCCTGACTTTAAAGCGAGAGAAGCAGTACTTTATGTCTATCCGGCTGGTATGTTGCTTGTCTTCTTGTTTGGTACAAGTACAATCTACTTTTACTGAAAGCCAACCATCTTCAGAGTGTCACAAATAAAAGTGGCCCGGCTTAGAAGTAGTGATAAGACAGGAAATGTTTTCAAGTAAAAAACCAATGAAAAAGATGGCTTCAAGATTAAGCCCAAACAAGCGCTTGGCGTATTATTTACAGGTAACTATGCTATGGTTTGACAAGCTGGTTGGAATGCAATATAAACTGAAGGTTTGTACAGCTGTGCAAAAAAGGTCCGTTATTTATCCTAAACAATCGGACCTTTTTGTTTTTGTTAATACAAAAAATATTCTAAATTAATTGCAAGACGCAAAAGTGTACAATGTTCAAGTGTTCAATGGCTTCGCTTGGCAAGCCTGCTTTTTCATTGGTTGATTTGGCTGTTATTAGATAGAGCTGTACATGTACTATTGGCAAGTTCATATCTTGGTGCGAGCTGTGTAAGTGTGTGTTGCTAAAATCAGTGCACAGGTAAAAGTGACGATAGTACAGCAGAGAGTGTTCCTTGTATAAAGTTATTTTGAATTGGTTGGTGGTACATGTATTTCCTTCTTGTGTGCTTGATCAGAAACCCGCTTATAAACCTTCGTCAAGTAAGATAGACACAGACATAATTTTTACTGACGCAGAGAAATAAATTACACCCAGGGCAAAGGCGGGAATCGAACGAGCACCCGGTACAGTGCGCAGGCTTTTAGCGTAATGGTCAGCCATCTTAACCACTAGGCCACTCGGGAACAAGTTCGAATTGAAATTTTGAAACAAGTTCGTGGAAGGAATGTGGCCAGTTGTGCCAATGAATTTAAAGGGTTCAAAGTGTCAGAAACTAGTGCTGTGCAACGATTAGTTACAAAATGGCGTCTGACAGTATCTGTTTTGAACAAGTAAAAAAAAATTCCGAAACGTGTCTGAACAATAAATTGTTAATGCAAATAACCGAAAAAAATTCAAAATATTTTTATGCCGTGGGGATTCTTTATAATTTTGTTTATGTTTTACTGCCGATTGAGGTAAACTTTCCAAAAACACACACCGTTTTTCCAAAAACGACATAAAATTATCCCACGTTGGGAAGTCTGCTCTCTCCAAAGTAATTTAAAAAAGGCGTTTGGTTTATGTATCCAAAACCTGTGTAACTAATTGTATCAACATCAATTCAGAAAAAGAATTTTGCTCCACTTTAAGAAGCTTTAATGCTCTTAAATGATTGATGAATTTATCAATTAAATTTCTTAAATCACTGGCATAATCATTTCGAATTTTATCATTTACCAACAAAGCATTAACATGCTTATTAATAATTAATCTACGATTTTCTAATCTATGTTCTAGTGCCAGAAATAACGATTCATAGGTATCATCTACCGTCTGCACATTTTTAGCAATGCAAATCCTAGCAAATGAACATGCGACGCCTGACGCAAGAGAGATTCTAGAATTCCCTACCTAGACCTGAAAATGCATCCTTATAAAGTGCTATTCTTGTTCATAATTAAATCAGCAGATGCTCCTTAGCGACTCCAGTTTTGTTATTTACACCTGTATCCCCAGGCTCACTATTTAATAGTTTATAGTAGTGCATTCCAACTAGCTTGCCTAAACCATGGCACAGTTACAGGCAAGTAATTCTCTAAGCGTTCGTTTGGGCTTAATATTAAAGCAATCAATGACTTTACTTGGCAAACCCTTTTTTGAATTGGTTTTCGACTTGGTGGCATTTCCTGTCGTAACCCTACTTCTAAGCAGGGCCAATTTTATTTTGCGCCATCCTGTATAACATATTTTTTCGAACCAAAAACTTTTTATGTTTACAAGGCAATAAAATAAAAGTCACTCTTCCAAAATGTAAAAATATTAATGCAAAAGTTTGTAATTTTAAATTGCCTTAATTAATCATAACGCAATAATTTATATTTGTCGGGATTTGAAACTGTCGAGACTCGTTCGTACGCAGTTGCCGTTACTATGGCCAGCAATAGGAAAAGCAGAATAGACCAACTCAACTCAAGATAGTAGTACAGCAGTAGACCAACGACTTTCTATTTCAATTGAATAACTTAGTGGAAGACCGTGCTAAGTGACATTTTTGAAAAAAATTAGATTTTTGTGTCAATGAACATGTTAGTCCGTCTTTTTAAGATTACAAGATTCAACATTTTCATAAACTTTAAGTTTAGTACATTTTTTACCTATTGTAGTGCCGTTTTTAACGTATCTAAGCACAAACGAAAAACTTTAAAGCTAATTTTCTCGTTTTCACCTTTTTGTCACTTAGCACGTTCTTCAACTAAGCTTTTCAATTGACAATTCAGTGACAACCCCTGAATTCACAAAATTTTATTAAAAAGTGAAGTTCTCCACACGTTTCAGTCACAGGTTACCACATTTGAAGAGTACAGGGGAAAAACACCTACATCGGCAGGGGATCTGTCCGTATTGAAATCTGCTTGGCGAGTAGTGGTGACCGGAAACCGGTTTTTTCCTTGGTTCTTCCTCCGCGGTTCAAGCGTCAGACTATTTGTCTGACGTTATTTTTGATCATATAGATAGTAAACCTGTGCGCCGCGTGATAAGAACCAAGGCAAAACTGGTTTCTTCACACCAGTTTAGGCGATGACTCGCTATCTTCGCCAAGCAGACCTGATGCAAACAAACTACTATGCAATGAAGGGATTAATCCTCTGTACTCTCCATTTTTGATTTCGGTTAAATTTGATGATTTGATACTAATTTCCGTAAAAAATTTGAATGGTGTCTAAGCGTTTATAAATTTTATATTATTGTAAGTGAAATGGTAACTATAGTGTAATAACATGTTTTCGAATTTTATAACTATATTAAATATTATGGCACTTTTCAAGGAGGCCTTAAGACTTCGATCATAGTTCGTAATTAGGTAATTTACACTGCGATGCAAAAGTTTAGACAATGACTTCATTTAGCTGTAAAATTTAGAATTACAAAAAAACCCTAAACATATTAAAATAATATTTTGAAATGCTATAATTGAAACATAATTGTTTGATTTGCCTTGGCAAAATTTTTTTCATAAAATAAAAATTTGTATGATGCAAAAGTTTAGACACAAATTCGAGATTAGGATAATTTAAAGTAGATAATTTCCTAATTTCGCATTTTTATTGATGAATTGTATTTTTTTATATGATAAATTAAAGAACACTATATCCGGTGAACTAAACAGATTTAATAACAAAATTGGTTCAATTTTACACCAAACAGACAATATAGCCACTTTAAATCTTTATTCAAATCATATTTGCGTCAATTGTACAATTTTTTACATCTCTAAATTCGAATGGAATGCCTACCAGTCCATCCATAGCCCCCTACATATAATGCCGTCCAAGCTCGATCACAATTGGAAGTCATGAGAAAGCTATCAATAGATGGCGCCATGGCACGACAAACCATGTGCTGGATGACATGTGTTATTTGTTTACACCCAGTTCGCTGTGATTGTGATAAGAAATTTTGGTCTAAAAATACTTTTTTGTGAACTTTTGTAAATGCAACAAATAATGGCTAGATTTTTGCATCATACTATCCTATAAGCCCTATATATAAAGAACACGGTGTTCCCATATAGGAATTCCTACGAAATGGAAGATATTTATTGGTAAGGAGTTTTTAAAATTATTCTTTTTTGGTGAAAATTTATCTATTATAAATATTTTTATTCTTGAATCTTTTCGAAATGCATTAATTATTATTTTTGTTTTTTCCCTCCTAATATATATAGTTTTAAACACAAATTTACTTTTGTTCTATCTAGATTTGTATCCAATTTGGTTCGACTTCTTTTTCTAATATATGTTTTTGATTAAATAATTTTGGGAAAAAAAAAAAAATTTTCAATATCTATTATCGCATA
This sequence comes from Oedothorax gibbosus, assembly GCA_019343175.1. NCBI lineage: Eukaryota > Metazoa > Arthropoda > Arachnida > Araneae > Linyphiidae > Oedothorax > Oedothorax gibbosus. The sequence continues at coordinate 19,671 of JAFNEN010001777.1, forward strand.
AACCCCCAATACTTTAAACATTTATAGTTGGATTTAAAGACTATCTCATTTTAAATTTTTTTGTTGTTCAAATTTTTTGTATTATTATTAAGGCTGTTTTCTTAAAAAAGCATTTTAATAAGTGTTTGTATTTTTAAAAAAAATTTTTTTTAAAACCAAACTAATTTTTTTTAAAAATGTAAGGCTGAAAAAGGTTTTCTTCTTGTGTTTAGTCCCGTAAAAATTTTATACGGGGATTTTAAAAGGGAATTTTATAGCGTTTTTTTTTAAGTTACAAAAAAAAAAACCTTACTGATTATTTTTTTAAAATTATGTTTTTAAAAAAAAAATGGCTTGTGTTTTTAGCTTTTTAATTTTAAAATTTCTAAAAATTGTTTTTTTGGCAGTAGTATTCTGTAACATTTTTAACTATTCAATCTGTTAAAAAAGGTTTTTTTTAAAATTTTAAATGGTTTTTTTAAAATTTTCCCCGGCAATAATTTGCTTGGAAGCAGAAACAAAAAAAAAGAAACTTTGTTTATTTTTTTTCTCGGACCAAGGATTCGAAATAGCCCGTGGATCCGTCTTACCGCGAAACATTCCAACAATTGACCGATACCAAAAGAGGGGGCGCCAGAGTCTTTTTGAGGACCCTGTAAAACTATGTTATTTCTCGTTTATCTGTCTCTAAATCCACGAATTTTGTGTAAAAATTTTTTAAGGTTTTGGTTTGTAGGATTCGGTTCGTAATTAAAATGTTAATTTTAAATTTGAAATATTGATTTGAATAAAATTTAAAGTGGAAATATTGTCGTTTGGGTAAAATTAAACCCCAAATTTTATTAAATCTTTTAGTTCCCGGGGTATCGGGGTTTTTTAAAAAAAAAATTTTCATCCCAAAAAAAGGGGTTTTTCAAAAAAGGGAAAAATTGGCCATTTCTACTTTAAATTAGCTAACTCTTTTGGTCTAAATTTTGCATTTTCAAATTTTTATTTTATGAAAAAAAAAATATTGTATAGCAAAAAACAATTAGTTTCAATTTTGCTTTTCAAAAAATTTTTTTAAATTGTTTAGATTTTTTTTTGTAATTACTATCACAATTCTAATTTTACAGCTATTTAAAAATCATTGTTGAATTTTTTCATCGCATGTAATCGTTTCCGGGGTGTTTTTTTTTAGCCTCCTTCGGGAAAATTTAAAAAGCTTTTTTGGACTTTGTTAGTAAAAATTCCTTTGTGCTGCCCCCCTTCTTGAGAAATTTATTAGGGCTCTGATCAAGCACACAACCCGGGGAAATCATGTATAACCTCCCTACAGTTTGGGCCTCTTTTCAAAAATGCCACGCCATTTTTAAAGGGTACTTTTCAGTATCGCTGAAAAAACCTTCCAATAAATTAAAAATTTTAGTTTGAACCAAAAAACAAAATATATATTTTTTTTTTTTTTAAAATAATTACTTTAAAAAAAATTTAAAAAAATCATTTCAAAAAGGCTTTTTTTTTTCGGTAGGTCACGGATCACAAAACGTCGATTTGGCTGGTCACTAGAATGTCTATAAACCGGGGTGATGTTTTTTTTTTTTTAATTAAATGGTTTTAATCAATTATTATAAAATAAGAATTTATAATAATGGGGGGAGTTTTACAGAATGGGTGGAGGCATAAAAATATTTTTTTTAACCAAAAAATTTTTTTTGTCAATACCCCTTTTTTCTTTACTCAGATTATAACAAAAAAAATTTTTTGAAGGGTTGCCTTAAAAAATTTGGTTGAATCAAATCTTTCTTCTAGGGAAAAAAATTTGCCACATCCTTCGAACGACTGCATAGACACAATTGTCATGGGGAAAAATAACAACGCGGTCCATCTCCAGGGGGTTTAAAAAATTTTTTAAAGTCTTTGGGTACAGGGGGTCAAATAAAAATGGCCCCGGCACGGGACGATGCAGGGCGAGCTTGGCGAAAAAAAATTTGAAAACTCCCCAAACCCCCCCATTGCAATGACGCTTAAGTACAGCCCCCAAAGGGGTTTTTCCCTTTTTTGGAAATTATATTGAAAAAAGTTTCGTGAAAAAATTGGCCCCATTTTTTGTAATGTATATAAAAAGATAAAAGCGATAGAAATGAGTGCTGACCTACCATTTTTACAAAATGCGTAAACCGGTCTGTTTCGAACAAGTCTACTTTTGAAAAAGTGGCCGAAATTTTACGAGGAGCCACAAAACTTATTTCCACTCATTTGGCGCGATTTTTTGTCGATAATCTCGCAGGTTTTTTTAAGCAAAGATGAGGAAAATTTGGGGGTCTTAGTAAATTTGGCGAGAAAATCTAGTTACAAGGAGGTTACTTTGGAGAAGTTTCCATAAATTTACCGACAAATCTCTATGAAAAAAACCCCAAAAAACAAAGATTCTGCCAGCCTTTCTTTGTGCATAAATGACTCCCCCCCCCCCCCCCCCCCAAAAAAAAAAAAAAAAAAAATTATATTATAATATTATATTTTTAAATTATTATAAATTTATAAATATTATAATATATTATAATATATATATATATTATTGTCTTTTGGGGGCCCGCTCATATATCGGCCTCGTCACTTTACCAAGGCTAAAATTTAGAGGTCCGACTCCAAGGCCCTGTGTAACTCAAAGCGAAGTTCTTTCAATCTTTTCACCCCCCCCCCCCGTGGGGCCCAGATGGAATCAACGAGCCTCTCACTGAGAAATTTTTTTTTTTTGTCCTTCTAGCCTACCAAAACTATGCCGTCGGCGTTAGCTACGATGTCGTCGAAAAATTTCTTTGGGGGCCCGCTCAGTTTTGCCGACCTCGTCAGTTACAACCCCTAAAAAATGCCCCCTAAGATAGTACAAAAACCTACGAACAAACCTCTATTGATTTCTAGGGTGCACCTACGATATCGGTACGCTACTGATCTTTATTTATATCGTACGCTACTGATTTTTTTCTTACTGATATCAATACGATCCATAGACATCATCAAGAGATATCAGTAGATCCCCATCTCATGGATATCCATAACCTTTTTACCCACATAATAGGAATGTGGTCAGTAGGATTCCGGGTCTTATGGTATCCAAAGAACTCTAAAGATATCAATAACTTTGATCAATGGATTTCGATATCAATGGATACCTAAGCCTTTACAAATATCAATAGGAGTCTGATCAAAGGATCTTAATTTAGTTCTGGATATGTTTTGGTTTCAGTTTTTATCGCTTCTTTAAAAGGTATTTTTTTTAATCCC
>JAFNEN010001778.1:0-24494 GCA_019343175.1 Oedothorax gibbosus
ACACATTATCCCTTTTTTAAAATGGACTAATTAAATTAAATAAAAATTAAATATTTTATATTTAAGGAAAAATAAGGTATCCAAAAAAATTATTTTAGTCCTTTGTCCCACTAAAATGGGAAAAAAGGTTCAATGGCTAAATTTTTAAGTTAGTTTGAATTATCTTGCACTAATCTACAGGGAGGGCTATTGGCGACGGGCTCGAAATTTTAAAGAACCCCAATCAAGTGACGAGCCACACCAGTAATAAATTTTAAGAATTTCTACAATAATTTTTGGTAGTAAGGAAAATCTCGTTTAAAAATTTACGAATAAACAATTTAATTAATTAACTTTTAAAATAAAATGCAACAAAAGTTTGTTTTTCCCATATTGTCAATAAAAAAAAATAGTTAAATATTTTTTTTTAATTACTCAAAATAGTGTGTAAATCTGTCCAAGGGAAAAGACAATTTTTAACAATGTATATCTGATTTATCATATCTCCAAAGATAGCATGTGTGATATTATCAACTCAACATGAGGCGTCCTCAGTCCTAAACATAGCAGGAAGAGATTACCAGTCAAGTGATTTCCCTCTTTACTGTTTTGAAATAACCAATTTGTTAATGACAATGAAGTTCTAATCTTTTTTCTTAAAAATCATGGTTTGAAGACACATCTTTACTTCATAAACAAGGGTGGCTCGTAGATCAAACATAAAGTGATCTTAATGAAACCTACATTTGGTTTTTGTACATGTACGCTGAGGGGAACAAATTTCATAAGAACTAAAATAGCCTACTTTCCTGTTCTTAATACTTACTGAATTCTAATCGGGAAAAAACCCTAGGTTTCCAAAGTAAATACATCAACAGCCTTTTCTACCTAATTTAACCATTAAAAAAAAAATCAAAACACAGCACCCACTGTATTTTAAACTTCTAAAAGCCAAAAATCAACTATTTTCCTTAATATTCTTTCGCAAATTATTAAATATTATTTATCTCTCTCGTGATTTATTTGTAGTTCGAAGAATAAAATTTATTAATAACAAAAGTATGAAACTACTCCGAACTGCATTAAAAAACAAGAAAGTAAATTAAAACAAGCATAATTCGCAAAAGTAGCCTTGCCGCTTTCTTGGTAATAATTAATGAATAATAAGATCAAATTGTTCTACATTTTATGACGTCATTCCAAACTGATTCATGAAATTATTATTTTGCTTCAAATATTTTTAAATAAAGTTTCTCATCCCCTTGTTTGATTTGGCAACATGTTTAAATACTCAAAATTGAATTTCAATGCTAATTCAATGGGAAATTCGCCGACGATATTTAATTTAGTCCTCCGACTACAGACAACGAAAAAAAATTTGGGAATTTGGGTATCTGAGGTCATAGCTTTTCTAACAAAAAAGAATTTTTAAGATCCGATGATTAAACCGATTTTGGAAGGGGGTACAGAAGACAACAAACGGACAGACAGGCGGACGACAACGGACAGACTACGAACAGACATACAAGGACGACCAGATGGACAACGACAAGGGACACACCGCATTTCAATACCATGATTTAAATGACTCAAAATTGAATTTCATGCTAATTCAAGGGGAAAAATTCGCCACAGATAGTAATTTATGTCCTCCGGACGTACAGACAGACGGACAAAAAGTATGAAAGTTTGGTATCTGAGGTCATAGCTTTCTAACAAAAAGAATTTTTAAGATCCGATGATTAGAACCGTTTTTGGAAAGGGGGTACAGACAGACAGACAAACGGACAGACAGGCGGACAGCAGACGGACAGACATACGAACAGACAGACATACGAACAGACAGACAGATGGACAGACAGGCAGATGGACATCAACCGCATTTCAATACCTACAGTGATTTAAATGACTCAAAAATTTAATTTCAATGCTAATTCAATGGGAAATTCGCCGCAGATAGTAGATTTATGTCCGTCCGGACGTACAGACAGACGGACAAAAAAGTATGAAATTGGGTATCTGAGGTTATAGCTTTCTAACAAAAAAGAATTTTTAAGATCCGATGATTAGAACCGATTTTGGGAAAGGGGGGGACGACGGACAGACAGACGGACAGACGGACAGACGGACAGACGGACATCGACCGCATTCAATACCTACTTTTTCATTTTTTTTTAATTCTTTCGAATTAAAAAAAGAAAAGTAGGCTAAAAATTATCAATCTCTTGTTTCTTTGCTGCTATGGAATGTAAATTTTTGAGAAAGATGTCCATTGTCAAGGTAGGTGTCCCTTTCAAGCTAAAAATTTCGAGCTAATTTTCAATATCAAAACTTAATGATGGGGTCATCTACATACTAAAATGACCCCATCTTTAAAAATTCTAATGGCAACACCCCAAAGTTATTGACATAAGGCTGTTTCCTGACTACGACATCAAATGCAACAAAACTTGGCGACTTGGCAGAGTCAGCCAAGCTATTGCAATCGCTTGGCGCCCTTGGCGGTCGCGAAGTTTTGTTGCATTTGATGTCGTAGTCAGGACACAGCCTAAAAGCATTCAACTTCAACTCCATTAAAATACCACAATTACCAATTTTCATTAACTTCTATGCAATATTGGCTGACTTATAAACATTCAAAGTTTTAACATTAGTAATGTTTTAAAAAAATCACACTGGTCTGTACCATTATATCTTTTGATTGATTCATGAAAATCAAGTTCATGAGGCAAATATTTCTTGTAACTAAACAACTACTGTCTTATACAGTCCATTCAAACCCAGGCAGCTTTTGGAAGTTTTGGTTCCTTTACTTTTTTTAAAACCGGGATTCATATGTGTCAACAATGGTAGAGATTTACTGTACGGTCCCCCTTGGCGAACTTTCCAAAATCGCGCCAAAAGTCCGTATTTTGGCGATTTTTTTTAAAAGCACGATTCAAAGAAACAAAAGATCTTATGGGAATATTTCTTATGACGTCACGCGCTCTATACTGCTCTGTCATTGGTTTCGTTTTGCTTGAAAAAGTGTTGAAACAGCTCATTGGTTTAAAAAAAGGTCACACGCTCCAAACTGCGCTGTCATTGGTTGTTTTGTTTTCTTTGACAAACAAGCCCAGTGAAAAAGTTAGCTAGACGAAAAAATAGATAAAAAATCCTTGAAATCGCAAAAAATGAAAAATAAACACACAAAAAAACAATACATTTAATTTCCTCGCTGCTCCGCTTGCCCACACCGTCGTCACGGTTGACCCCCCTCCTCCACGGACTTTTTAAGAGGGCTTTCAACATGGATGCGCCAGGTTCCGCATCGGCTCTTTGAGGGGGGTAAACACGGAGAATCGAATCAATAAAGGCCAAAAATTGGCCAGCATTCATTCAATTACAGCATTCATACCTATCCGCAATCAAACCCAATTTCATACAAAATTCAAACGTCGCCTTTTCATCCAAACCATACAAATACTTCAAATTCACATTCTCATCATACCACATCATTCTCACCAGACATTCGCGCACTTACCTCCAACATTCCCAATTTAGACATCACGAAATATCCTCGAAAAAACGCGGGAGCACAATTGCCAATTTAAATATGCCACCTTGCACCTAACTGAAATGAGCACTATTTCCCATAGAGCAATTTCCAATATAAATTTGCCACCAGAACCGAAACCCAACGGTCCGATAGGGTTGCCGGGAAACGTCATTGGTTCGAAGTCATATAGAATTCGAGTCATAACGAAGTCAAACAGGTTGCCAGAAAATATTATTTATCGCTAAATCCGAAAAAATCACGCCAAGGGGGACCGTACAGTAAATCTGATCCGTCAAGGGACCATTTATTTATTAAACAAATTTTCTAGTTTTTAAAGTAATATTGAATTTTTATTTTGAAAAAATAATTCAACGAAAAATTTGAAACTTTTTTTAATTATTTTAAAGAAAAAGATCATGTTATTCACTTTTAATAAAACTTAAATAGTTGACTTTGCGCAGGGTTAATTAACTAAATAAGAGAGCTAAACTAGATTTAGAACATAAGCGCTGGCGTCAAGTCATATTTTTATTCTTTCACAAGGCTATATTCTTACTTTTTAATGCAACTACAAAGTATAACATTAAGTAATTAGCTTGTTATCTAGGAATGAACTTCCTGCATACGACTAGTTTGCTCGAAAACAGCGGGAGGGAGTTAAAGGGGCAAACGATTAGATATCTTAGAATTTTTAGATTTCATTAAATAATTAATAAATATAAGCTTACCTCCTCCGGCACCTGTAACAACAGCAACTCTTCCAGCAAAACGTAAAGGATCTTTTTGAAGACCCATGACACTTAAAATTTAAAACAGAAACTTTATGATGATGAACGAGGAAAACAAACAAGCATTCGTTGGATTCAAGTTCAATGTTGAGCAGTGCTGAGTTGAAATCAGGAGGAAAAACATTGATAGGTGGTTGGTTGCGGTTGTTGTCAGTCACGTGACCTAAAAAGTGTATGACAGATATAATTTAAATGATATAAGAATTGATAAAAAATCGTTTAAAATCCGAAATAATCAATTATTTAGCAAGTTATTGCAGTTGATAAGTAAAACATATTAAAAGCTGTTCCACTTTTTAATCTTAGAACTTGTAGGAGGGCTGAAGCTCATGTGCTTTTATCGTACTCTGATAAGTTTATGGCTCGGTTCATGGGGCTTTCGTCATGATTAAAGTCTAGATAAATACCTTAATATTGTGATACCCCTTAAGGCCTTACAGGCATCTTATTACTGATCAGGGCCGTCGCGAGCGGGGGGCGAAGGGGGCGTCTCGCCCCCCCAAGTTTTTTTTCCAAATGGTCATTCGGCAAATTTTAGAAATGTTTGTCATTTTTATTTTGATACCGAAGTTTGAACGTTTTAGTGAAATGTGCACACAGGCCAAAATCCGGACACCACGCAACTGCCGACTCACAAAACTTCTGACAAAACAGTCATTCGGCAAATTTTATAAACATTTGTCATTTTTATTTTAATTCCGAACTGCGAAAGTTTTTAGTGAAATGTGTGCTCAGATCAAAATCCGGACACAACGCAAATGCGGATTCGCCAAACTCCTGACAAACCATAAAGTCATTTGGCAAATTGAAATGTTTATCAATTTTAAATTCCGAACAGTGAAATTATTTAGTGGAATGTGTACACCGATTAAAATCGGGACCTAACGCAAATGCCGACTCACAAAACTCCTGTCAAACCCTAAAGTCATTCGGCAAATTTTATAAACATTTGTCATTTTATTTGAATACAGATTACCTAATTGTGAAATTGTTTAGTGAAACAAATTAAAATCCGAGCACAACGCAAATGCCGACTTACAAAACTCTTGACAAACCATAAAGTCATTCGGCAAATTTTATAAACCTTTGTCATTTTTATTTTAATTCCGAACTGTGAAATTTTTTAGTGAAATGTGTGCACACATCAAAATCCGAACACAACGCAAATGCCGACTCGCAAAACTTAATGACAAACCATAGAGTCTTTCGTTAAATTTTAGAAATGGCTGGCAGCTGGCATTTATATTTTAATAATAATTAGTAAGACATTAATAGATAATTTAAACAGTATAGCACAAATGCTTATTGATATTTGTTTATTTTCACAATGCTTTCAAGTTATTTAAATTACACGTCTTACAGATGATAATAGATGGCCTTCTATTTATTTTATTATTTCCTGTGAGGATATCCAGAGTCGGATTTATGTGGCCCCCTTAGCCCCATCCCCATGAGATTCACACTTATTCTAGATAAAAACGTTTTTTTCCCGAAAATAAATTTGTTTGAAAATATTAAACTTTAAAAGAAATGACATTTTTTGTATAAAAAGTATTGATAATTGAGGTTTATATTTGAAGGGCAAACTTTTAAAACCCAATATCTCAAACTTTAACCTAAGCCACTTTTGCACTCAAACCTTAAAATAAGGTAATTTGAAGGCTTGATCTGGACTTCGGTGCTCTCTGCTTCAGTGAGCCGAAGTTCTCATTATATCAGTGGTTCTCCTCGCTATGGTTTAAAAATATCAATAGAAATGAAATATAAATGAAAAATAAATGAATATAAATGAAAATATTCACAATATATGTAATGAACATCACTAATGTAAAAATTTTATGAAATAATTGGGAATAATTAATCATAACAGATTGATAGGGGATATTATTAAAAGTTTGTCAAATGTACCAATTTGGAGATTTGTGACAAAAAAAAACGCAACTATATTGAAAGTGGTATAACGTTATAACTCTACTCAACCACTCAAGCAGTATCTAGAAGCATCTTTCTCACGTTCTCGTTAACAAGTATTGTTAATTTAGTTATTCAATTACTAATAATTGTATCTAATATCCATTTAAATTTATTGAATCGAATAATGTAGTGGTAAAGTTAATTATATTAATTTTATAAGTATTAAATTGGAGCAGGAATTAAAAATTTCAAAAAATTGAGAACTAACAGTCTAAAATATCCATTAATGATTAATTAAAAATGATGATCTTTGGGGATAGCTTTCGCATAGGCCCCCGAAATAGTCCACAGATAGAAACTTAAAAATCTATCCTGGAACACCCAAAAAGCTTACACCACTCAGACAAAAGACATGACGCGCTTGAGAGCAGGGGGTGGTCCAATTGTCCAACAATTGTCCCCCCTTCATCTTCCCCCAAAGCTTGAAAGATGCATCGTCGTATTTATTTTGTATTTATACAAAGGGTACCCTGGCCAGGACCCTGAAGGAATAAGGCTTCGGGGAAAACTTGTCCCCACCACTCTGAAGTCTGATATAGGATATCTAAATGACTTTACAGCCTCATTGGGATTGTGGGTTGTGTTTCCCAAAACACAAAAGGTGTCTAGACAAGCGTTACTTAGAGTTACACTACAATTGTTATTTTCTGTGGGAAAAGATCCAAAGTATCATCAATTCGTATAGTTTTCTCAAGAAATTTTCTATTTATTGTTCCGAAAAGGGAAAGTAAAAGGACTTTCAAGAAACCGCAGATCGTAGACGAAGCTTTCAAGATCTTTACTTTTGTCGGAATCTCAACATCTCAGCCTTTTGTTGGATAAGTTTACGCAGACGTCCATGCAAACGTGTGATTTTTTCTTAGCGATAAAAGTAGTGATGAGCTGATGACCACACATGGCGACACGGGTCGGGTCACATAAGGGAGCGTACATTGGGTCCAATTGGGTAGTTGCCTTTTGTTGTTAAACTGCTTGCTAATTTTGTCCTTCAATTTCAATACTTTCATAGGCCACTTGCGGAGGTCACGTGATCTCGAAAAATCTTGTACCTTTATTTTTGTTAACTTACTTTTTTAAGCGGAGTTTGAGAGACAAGACGCATCGTGTCCACTGTTTTTGTTTTATTTCGTCGACGCGATGATTGCTCGTATGATTATCATTATTCAAAACAATCACTCAACTCCAGCTGCCTTTATTTTTTTTACTTGTTTTCTAAAACTGAAATTGGAACTAAAAGAAAATCAAATACTATTGATTTATACTTTACGAATGTTGCGTCTAACACAAAAAAATTGAACAAGAGCAATCGGAAAATAATAATGCTTCTTCAACCAGCAAGCATATCAAGAAGGAAACTTGGATTGTTCGTTGTAAATGAGGTTTGAAATTACTAATTTTTATGATTATTTATATTATTTATTACTATTTTTTATTACTATTTATTTACTATTATTTATTTTATAAGTTACTTAATATCTAATTAAACGTATCATTTATGGGAGTTAAATTACATATTTAAAAAAATTTACTTGTACTTTAAAAGAATCTAAATTAATAAAAAAAAACTATAAATTTATAATTATAAATAGAAAATGACAAATGTAAATTTTACATCTAAATTGCGTGTCAAAGATACTTTTCCTTAATTTCATGAAGTGATGAAGTCAATTAATTTTTGTTTTGTACAATTCTGTAGATATTCGCATTGTTTCTATTGAAAAATATATAAAATATCAATTATTTATTTAACTTATTACACTTAAATAATATTATAACACTAAATCCCCATAGTTTATATTAAAAAATAAATTATAATAAATAATCACCAATTTAATTTACACACACAGTAAATAATAAAAAAAGTTTTTATATTAAATAAAAATTATATCATTATTAATTAATTATCATAAAATAGTAGTTAATAATAGAATTACATTAACTAATTGATTCACATATTGATGTAAAATAAGTTTCATGTAGAATGAAGAAGTATGTAAAATGCAGGCATTAAAAATACGTAATTTTGTAAAAGCAATTACATTTTTATCAAAAGTAGTTAGTAGGTTTTAATTATAAAATTTTAATTAAAGACAATTAATAATTTTTAATTACTAAAAGTTTAATTAAAAGTAATTGAATTTTAATTTTTAAAATTTATGAAAATTTAAAAAAAATTAATTTAATATTTATTCGGCAAAAGTGTGCTAAACGCCCCCCCAGTCGATTTTTGTTAGCGACGGCCCTGTTACTGATAGCTTAAAGTTAATACAAAATATTTAAGCGTTAATGGGGATAGTTGTCGAAAAAATTTTCCTAATATTATTTTGCTTAAATTTTTAAAATACCAACTTCTTGCTGTGTTGTTGGTTGTTCAAATAATTTGTTAAGCTCACGGAAAGAAAAGTTTATTTTCATCTATGACGGTCATTTTGAAAGTGAAACCGAAGCAAACTAATGATATCGCAGGACATGGGAAAATGAAATAAAAGTTTTACATCATCTGAAAGTGAAACATTCCCATTAATGTATGCATTAGATCACAGCATCAGTAAGTAATGCCCATTCCAAAGAACGGGCTCCCTGATTCATTTCTCCAGTTTAATATTTTCTCAAGTAAAAGTAAAGGATACTACAGGGCTTGATATTCCCTAACGTCCGTGAGTCATGGACCAAATTTAGGAGGGGGGGGGGGGCTAAATTTCAGTTTCTTTCTGCTAACTGTTGCGGGTCATTTTCGTTTTAATTGTAAAAATTTTAGTAAATACTAGCTTTATAAACCCGGCGTTGCACGGGTGTACCCTTACTAACGGTGATTTTTTTATCGTAAACTTTTATTTACATCGATTCACTCTCCACTTATCAGCACTTCGCATCAGTATATTATAATTTCCTCCCATTCTAACATCAGCATTAATTATTTTTTAAAAAAAAAGAAGTCCGATTGTATCCAGGCCCTTCCAGGAGTTAGAGGCCTTTCCCATAAGGCCTGTTAAAATTACCATAATAGATATGATATAATGGCCAGTTTTTATTTGCCCAGTCAGTAGGTAAAGTCGTTCGCCTTGCATGCGAGGTCCCAGATTCGGGAATCGTCAAAATAACTGCCGACTTGTTAGAAGTATTCATGAGATCTAGAATAGTTATTGCCTTTACAGTCATGAGGCATTGTAAAAATATCTTCATTTCTTACCATTTATAAACATCAATAAATTCGGTAACAAAATATTCAAAAGATTTAAATTCAATAAATAAAATATTGATATTCAAATAACAATCCAACAAATTTAACTCACGTACTCTTACGTGTTTATACTCAATTTTCGTTACGCTGAACGCACGAATTTTTTTTAAAATTGAAATAAAAAGTATAAATTCTAGTCTTACAATGCTATTCCTATATGGAGAAATCGTCTCACGTTTTGCACTCCTACACGACACCCGTTCAGGTTCGAATTTCGAAAAATCGCTTCTTAAATGACACGTACGATATAAAAAAAAACATTTTCCTAAAATTTGGTAGCTGTACCTCCAGTAGTTTTGGTTGAGCGTTGATACGTGAGTCAGTTAACACTCTATCAGTATATTGTAATTTCCTCACATTCTAATATCAGTATTAATTTTTTAAAAAAGAAGTCCGATATGTATCCAGGCCCTTCTAGGAGTTAAGAGGGTCGAATTTCGAAAAATCGCTTCTTAAATGACGCCTACGATATAAAAAGTTTTCTTAATTTTTGTTCACGATGAACGTGCGCATATTTCTTTTAAATTGAAATAAAAAGCATAAATTCTTTCTTACAATGCTATTCCTATGGAGAAATCGGCTCACGTTTTGAAATCCTACACCCGTTTGGGTTCGAATTTCAAAAAATCGCTTCTTAAATGACGCCTACGATGTAAAAAGAATATTTTCCTAAAATTTGGTAGCTGTACCTTACCTCCAATAGTTTTGGCTGGGCGTTGATACGCGAGTCCGTCAGTCAGTAGACGCGTTTACATGAGCCATCGAATCCTTGGAATGCCAAACCCTAAATTAGGGGGGGAAAAGTTCGAGCAGGATTTCTTACCCAAACTCCGCAATCAACCCCCTTCGTAAAATAAGGCGTTTACATGGGAACCGGGGATTGATGACGTAGATGCGCGGGACATCTGACATTTCTTGACAACTATACTCAGTGGCGTAGCCAGGATTGCTCCAAGGGGGGGGGGGGGGGGTTACAAAAGTTCGATGTTGCCGATTTGGTTTAGCCAAAACTAAATTAGGTTATGATCAATAAAAAAACAAGGGCAAATTAATTCGAATTAATTAACTACAATTATTAGTTAATTATAATCAATTAACTGAAAGGACTAATTATTATTAATAAACGATTAAAATAAAAAAATAAATAAAAATTGATTAATCTACTAGAAATCCAAATAAATTTCATTATAATGATTTTAAACTATCAACTTTAGTAACTATCAATGAACAATTAAATAATTTACTTCTAATTAAATTTAATAATTTATTATTGGCGAACAAAAATGTTGCTTGTCTTAGGAAATCTAAGGATGCCTATTTAAATAGCTGTTAATTAACAAATATAAGTTTAACATTATATTAGTCACCACAAATAACATTACAAAATGATAATTATAAACCAATTTAGAGAAAAATTGATAACATATAACAGAAGATAAATCATCACTTACATTTTATGTCTAGGACTTTAGGAATTTAGGGTACGGAATTCTGTTTTGCAAAATTAAGTAATTTGGTTATTTATGTAAACAATATTTATTTTTGTATCAAACTAGCATGTATCTGATACAAAAAAGCGAAAAAATTAAATTTGAAATATAGGGGTTTTAAGCATCAAGTGTGAGAAAGAAGGACTGTATAGCGGGGTGTGTTTATTTCCTTGAATACCCACGCACTGTGTTTTCACGCGAACTTTCTTTTGTTATTATAGGGTTGTCAACAGCCGAGGAGAGGGGGGGGGGGGGGTCAAGGGGGAGATAAGGAATTGAGGGGTCCATCCAGACCAGCAGCGGGTTCATCCCTCTAGACGAAACCGGATATGAATGAAAAAAAATTCCTTCATTTTACGAGTCAACCAAAGAGTAATAACCGGACATTCTTCAATGAAATATATTGCATAAAAAAATACTATTTTAGTGCACTAATGTTTTGGTGTAGTATATCCTATTAGACAAATCAAAAGTAGTATATTACGGAATATAAGTTTATAATATTTCAGTTTTATTCTTATAACATCTCCAATTTTAAAAAATAAAATGGAAGCAGTGTGGTTTTGAAACTCTTAGTAAAACTCAATTTGGTCAGCTCAAGGAGATTTCTAGAATTAAAGAAATTGCTTCTATTTAGAAGCTGTTCTAGCAGTTATATCTAGTCTTTTTTTTTTTTTTGGAAGTCGATTTTTTTTTTAATTCCTAAACTAGGTACCTTTTTTTGGGTAGTACTATTTCTCTTCAGCGAAATTTTTTTTTTTTTTATGTCGAACACAATTGTTCTCAATAAACACTTTTAAATGTCCCGTAATTAAATATTAGTAGTTAAAATAATGAAACATAATTAGATTACCATTACTTTGAATTTTTATGCGTATTTTTTTATTCCATAAGCTCAATTTTACAGTATTTTTTAATATTAATTTATAAAAATTAATTTTATTTATTATAATAGAAATAGAACTATCCAGATAAAAATTATCCTGGTTAAGTAACCATAAAGTTATTGTTCACAGCTAAAAACAAATTCAAAAAGCTACTAGCCATAAACTCTAAATAATATTAAAGTTCTAAAAAAGCTTAATTTTGGTACAGTTTTAATCTTCATAATTCCCCGAGCTGGATGGCGCGGAAAAGATGGCAGCTTTTTTAACCCTCTCTCTCCCCCTCCCCCCTCGTGTCTTCTCTAAAAAGTGTGTGAGGACGCGCACTTTTTAATTAACCTAATTCCCTATGATTCTAACCTCCATAATCCCCCCCCCCCCCCCCCGACCTTCCTTGGCTTTTTTTAGTGGTCGGAAAATAGACATTTAAAAACACTGTCCCAGCTTGTGTTTATACTTTCTAAACTACCAGACCCTTTACACCTAAAATACAAAGTAACCAGTTTTCCTTATCTTAGGTCATAAATTCCACTTCCAAAAAAACTGCGCACTTCTGAACGAGTAATTCGACACCAGTTCGGGGGACTCCACCATACCACGTCCCGTTAAAGAGGGGGGGGGGGGGGGTTGAGGAGATAGCTGCTTCCCCGACATTTTTGGCGATTGGTTTTGAATGTTTCTATTTGTTACACTTTCAAGTTTCACGTGAGTGGGGTGGGAGCCAGGGGGCAGCAAAGTTGTCTTGATTTTTTTTTAAACCGATTATTAATTGGGGATTGTGGTGGCTGTTGTGGGTTTTGACACCTATGGGGGGAGTTCTGACCCCCCGTAACACCCCCCTCGCTACGCCACTGACTATACTTGAGTAATGTATTAATTGTGACTCGTATATTTAGCTAGCAATACTTTTCTATAAAACCTTCATTTCATAATGATTAGCAATATTTTGATGAGCGATATAAAAATTAAGCTTGAGTTATATAAAAACAAATTGAACAAAAGTTATATAAATTAAGAGCTTGAGTTATATAAAAATTAAAAATATATATATAGGATGATTATATGCTAAGGTGTTTATGTCAAATTTTTTTTTTAAATATTTATTTTTCATTATTTAAACCACAAAACAAAAGTATCTGAAGATAAGATAGTAGGTTTGCAGTTAACTTCGGCGCTTTTTTCTTTTTTTTTTTACTGTTTTTGTCTGAATGCTAAATATAAATCCAGGAATAGCAATTTAGTTATGTTTTCATTAAATTTTAATTGTTTTTAAATATTTAAAACAAGTTTTATATGAACTGGTTGCGATTTTTATATAACAACATAACTGCAAATAATCTGTATAATTATTTCACTTTGTCGATTGCGTCGTAAATTCAATTAAAAATTTGAATTAGCTTCGGTGAAACTTCGAACGAAAGTTTTATATACATCGTGAAAATGATCTTTCAAATTTATCCAAATAAAATGTATACTAAATTTTGATTTCATTTTTTTTTTATTGGAGGCTAAATATTTGTATATTTAAACTGAAATATTGCTGCTTATTAAATTAGCTTACTAATTTTTAAATCATCAAGTTTACTAGAGATACATGAAAATTATTAAGAAACATAAACATTTATTTAACATAAAACATTTATTTTTTAACAGAAAATTAGAAATAAAACTTAAATTTTAATAAACACTAACCTTATTACTTTACTTATTGATATTTACAATTTGAGATATTTTTCTTTTATTATTTTTATATATTTTTTTATTTGAAATAGTTGACAATTTAAGGATTTGTCTCTTTACTTATTTGTAAAAGGAATTTCTTTGCTTTACAATAGTTAGCTTACTATTTTTTTTCATCTAGTTCACTATAGTCACATGAAAAGATATTTTAAAAAATAATCAAACATTTGTCATTTTTAACAGTACTTTAAAGAAAATTAGAAAGAAAACAACCCCAATTTTAAGAAACAAACCTTTTATTCACACACACACATCAATATTTACATTTAGAATTTGAGATCTTTTTTTGCTATTTGAAACAGCTGACAATTTATGTTTTTGTTTTGTCCCTTTACTCTTTACTTCTTAGTAAAAGGTCATTCTTTGCTTTACAATAATTATTGATAAACAATAGAAATAACTGACAAACATTTTTCAGCCAACTCATCTGATGACACACCACAGGTACACATTATTGCAGTTATGCTATGACAAGGAATAATTTTTTCCATAGTTATTTATGTACATTAAAGTTTTCAGATCACAACTTCGAAAGACCTTATCTTCATATTTTGAAACCATTACTTCAAATAGTCACTAAAAAACCTAAAAATGATGGGATTCCTAAAAACCGAATACCAATGATAAGCCACTATACTATAAATAGGGGTCAAATCACAGAAGCTCAGTCATTGGGATGCATCCCTTTTTTTAATCATAAAAAAAAACATTTTAACATACACATTATTTGAAGATGTTGTCATACATAAACAATACAAATCAAAATGAAAAGATGATAAATATGGTTAACGAAAATAATCATTTCATCTACATGTCATATTTTGTTATAGAGGGGTTAAATAATTTCACAGAATACTTTAGACCAGCTTTAGTGGTAGCCGCGGAAACTAAGCCATTACGCTTTAACTAGCAAAACATGTTTACTCACCATGTACATACTGTTGGAAGATTCATTCACAGTAAATGGAATATTTAATAATTTTAAAAATAACTTGTCATTTTTAATTATTATTAAATTAATTAGCAGTTTCTCAAACCTTTCCTACGCAGTCTGCAATCAAATTACGTGATTAAATAAATCGCCTCCTAGAACTTTAAAGTTGCCAACTTTAGCGGAAGTTCTGGTGGGCTGATTGTCGACTTCTGATTTATGTCACTTTCTTTCCTGGCATAAGACAGAGCGGGAGGAAAATAGTCAGGTTTTTACAAGCATAAAACTAATAATGTTATATTGTCAGTAAGTCTTTAAGGCAACTTGAAACCCAACTGAATCCAAAAGAGCAAATAAAAAAACCATGCGTTCATTATTCTTTTAGTACAACAAAAACTGTAAACATATCAGATACCAATAAAGTGCAGGCAGATAGTATTCATATCTTTCACCAATTCTTTATACTAAGTTTTGTATGATAGAAAATGGATATCACAAGTTTCATATTTTAGTTTTGCATTTAAATGAGCAAAAAATAAGCAGAGCTTCGTAAAACTGCAAAGCACTTTTTAACCAGTACTTATGATTTAAAACGGCTTTATAAAGAACAATAATTGCATACTTTCGATTCGACCTTGCAGATAGTGGGTACACAATTTTTTAAATAATTTCCAATGATATAAATAATTGTAAAAGAGTTAAGTATTAAATAATTAAATGTAGAATAAAAAGGGTTTAATACTTAAGTTCTATGCACAATGTGTCTGATATATATATATATATATTAAATACAAGACAAATAAATTATATCAATATATTGAACATAGGATGTAAACTAGAATCTATCATATAATTAAAACACTTAAAAGCAAACTAAACACGCAATATCTCAAAAGTAAGGATAATTAATCAAGGAACACATATTTTCATTTAATCATAGGGTATTAATTTCATGGGTTAGTTATATAATACAAAGTAATCACGAATGAATGTTTACATTTTTTATCCCATCCGCAACACATTCTAACTCGTTTCATACCAAAATTATGCTGCCATATTTTTAAAATAATTTTCTATTAATTCTTAATAATCTCAAATTGATTAAAAAAAAAGAATACAAAACATAAGCTTTTCTATAACAAAATCAACCAGCCTTGTGCGAGTATCGTTAACACTAACACACATTCAATGCTTAAAGAAATGCAGTCATATAATTGGAACATAATGCGACAAAAACTTTCAAGAAGTTACCAGTAGGTTAATTTGAAAAAATTTCTTTGTTTATTTAAAAATTATTAACCAAAAATGAAACTTTACCAGTTCAAAACAATCCACACCACACACGTAGGGATGGAAAACCGAAACCGGTTTTTTGAAAAACCGGTTTTTTGCCCTCGGTTTTGACCGAAAAACCGGTTTTTTGATGAGGCCGGTCTAAACCGGAAACCGGTTTTCTGCTGTGAAAACCGTCTAAAAACCGGAAACCGGTTTCCGATTTTGAGAAAAAACCGGAAACCGGTTTTTTCTCAAAAAACCGCCATCAAAGTTTTTTTTTAATTAATATGTAAAAATTTTTTTTTAAAAAATGGGGTTTTTGCACTATGTTGAATCACCCGTTTTTACCAGCATTTTTGAAAAATGCATCTTTTATTAACTTCGGTTTTCACATTTCCTTTCAAGTTTTCCTCCTAACATGATATATAAGTAAAACGCTTCTTTTCAAGATCCGTGTTGTTCCTGTGGTCTCTTAGATCAGGTTTCGCTCTTTTAAATATAATAAGCTATGTTGTATGAAATTTTTGGTAATGAACAACGTATTACGATGAAGTTAAAAATCCGAAATAGAGATTTTGTGGTTTTTTACTCGTTTTGGAGGGTGCTGATTCCGAAAAAGTTGTTTTCGAACATTTGTCTGCCTAACTAAAAGAGCTACGAACATCAAATTTGGTAAACGAGTTTCTGTAGTACTTGTGGAAAGTCATAATAAAGTTTTCGATAAAATTGCGCATGTTCAATGGGTAGCTGTCATATAGAACTTTTTTTGGTTTAAGGGTATCGCCGAAAAACGAAAAGCGATGCAGACTTCAAATTTGGTAGATGTGTTCCCAAAGTACTTGTTGGACGTTACAAGGTTTTTGAAAAAATTACGCATGCGCAAGGGACATGCACAAAAAGCGCTGCCATAGCCCATAGAACTTTTTTGGTTTTAAAAGTATTTCTGAAAAACTAAAAGAGATACAGACTTCAAATTTGGTACACGTGTTCCCAGTGTCCTCCGGGCGTCAGAATAAGGTTTTCGAGAAAATTGCGCATGCGCTAGGGGGTGGTTGCCATAGAAATGTTTTTTTTTTTTGTTTAAAAGGTATTGTAACTACCTTTTAGGTATATAATTTGCATTGATTTATTTAGAGGTAATTGAAAGTTTTGTAGGGTTACACACTCCTAGTTTACTTCAGTTTTGGATAACAAGGTTTAAGTGTTTTTCTTAAAAGCCTCTATCAACAAGTTCCTTTTTATTCAATTCCTGTTTTTTTAATTTAACGTTACATATTCAATTCCTGTTTTTTTTCATTTAACGTTACAGTTGTATAAACTTAGCTTCGGCTTTTCGATTACTCTCCGGCAATTTTTGTGTTTCTTGTAGTTGTTGTCCGGTTTGCCTAAGTTTCAGATATCTGATGAATATTCTATTTTCTCTTTAAAATTGTCATATCCCACTTCTATTCCAATGGCTTATCGTATTTGCAGTGCTTATGCTTTTTGCTGACATGACAGTTGAAGGGTTCGAATCCCGAATTAGGCACGGTTCACTCAGTGTTTCATCCCTAAAATAGTTCGATAAAATGAGAAACCAAACGTGCTTAAGAACTAAACTAGCAGAGTGGTGCGTATATATAAAGAATGACCACTTAACTAGGGTAAGTAAGCTAAAACGGGCACAGCAGGCCAACTTCCCCTTTCCGTCCGTGATTTATCATTTACACTCCAAATGGTACGCAGGAACCAACAACAATCGAAGAAAGCCAACAGGGACAACCCCGACCACGTTGTCCAACACTACAAAGTAAGCGCCAATGGCAGAACACATCCTTTTTTTTCATTAAGCACATCCATACTCTTTCCCCCAAATTTTAGAAAATTTCATTAAAAAATTGCGGCATTCATTGCATTACAACATTTGTCATTTATATTACTTGCAGAATGAGGCTGCCATTATTCATGAAACTTGCGGGTATGTATGAGTTGGAAGCGTTAGAACTTAAAACCATGTTTAAGCTGGCCAGTTCACTTATCAGAAAAGTATTCTTGCTCCGTGAATCGAACCACAAATCACTTTAAAAATGTAAATTACCCAATGGGAAAACAATTATTTAAATTTTAAATAATAAGAGATATTCTAAGCAACTTTGTTAATTTAAATTAATGCATTTTTCTACGTAGGGCGTATTGTTTAACAAGTTTTTTTTAATGTCTTTTCCCAGATTTTAAATAATTGAATGCCTTTAAAAAGAAACTATTGCTATTTTAAAAGTGCGCTGAACACCTCTCATTATCAATACAGCCCCTGATCTCAGAGACCTATACCTTTAACCTTTAATACTGTTTTTCAGTTTGTCATTCGTCTTTTTGTCGATATACTTTTGCAAAAATATAAATGGTTCATAATTTTTTTTCATTACAAATGGAAACTTTTAAAAATTGGTATTTATAACTAAATCAATATTCGAAATTTAAATTCCACCAAAAAGCAATTTTTGTATAAGAATTCTATGTAAAATTTATCTAACTAAAAATCGTTAGTACGAAGCTATAAAAAAATCAAAATGTCTAGGTATAGATTATTATTTCAGTTAGTGAGAAAGTAGTATGCTACATTTAACCTTCGTTTCTAGGTCACTAAAATTATAAACAATCGATAGGAATAAAGAGTGGTCACTTGTATAGAAATTAGAAACTGTCAAGAAGTCTTCCACCTGGTATTTTATTGCTTTGTGTTTGATTTCTTGAAAGCCTTAGTAATTTTGTTTCAGTTTAGATCACATTTGAACAATTTTTAGTCATAACTTTGAAAACTGAACCGTTACTTAACGAATTCAATGCTCCCGCGCTAAAAATTCCCGCTATAACAAAAACTGTTAGAAAAGTAAAATAAAAATAATAAAAACGAAATCTCGCATCCGTTTTAGCAATTCCAAAATTGTACGCAGATGTTTATAATAAATTATAAGAGTTACAGTTTTTCTCGTGCGCAGAAAAAAGTCAGTGTACCCTTATATGTAATTGAACATAAGGCCTTTTTTATTCTAAGGTATAGAATTCTGTTTTCGATTCTCTCTGGGTGAACGATGAATCACGATGAATATGTTTGGTCTAAGATGCATGAAATATAGGCGTGTCTGGCGTCGTCCTTGTGAAGCGATTCAGTCATTATACATGTAGGTTTTATAACGTGAGAACTCAGCCAATTAAGTTTTGTTTGATGTGTTTTTTTTCATTTGATACCTTTACTTCTTCTGAACTAAATATTACTAAATCTAAAATTGAAAAAAAAATGAATCATTATTTTAAAGCAGTACCAATATAACAGAAAAGTATTTAATATTAAATGGTCAGATTTTTTAAATGAAAAAAAATATTAAAACATCTTTTAAAATGTCGTGCGAAAAATCCCACTAATAAAAATCAAAAATTGTGTGCGTAAATAAAACTTTTTAAAAAAAAGGGTAAAATTAAATTGTTAAATTTGGTTTTTGCACATGGGAAAAAATAACCTTATTCACCTCCCCCCTTAAAAAAAAAACCTACATTCTTTCTTTTTTAACGGATAAAATAAAACTACACGGAAGGGTAAATTCACAGTTTTAAATTTGGGAAAAACATTAAATTCCTTTAAAATTTTTTTTAGCAACTTTAAAATTTTTTACTCGTTATAAACAAAAAAGTAATAAGCTTTCCTAAAAAAAAACTTTTTTTTTAAAATGGGATCGATTTTTTGGGGAAAAATTGATTCTTTTACTACGGTTTTTTTGTACGATAGTTCCTCTCGTTCATTTTAAATTTTTTAAATTTTTCATTGCTTTTGATTTTTTTCCCTTACTTTTTTTTAAAATTTCGTATTTTTTTGTATAGAATATATTTAATTTTCGGTTTTTTTTTGGGGGGGGGTTTTTTGAAATTTTTTTTTTTAAATTTTTTTCTTTTTTTTTTTTTTTGTTTTTTTTCACCTTACGTTTTTTCGCTAAACCATGGCACGAATACAATTTTTTTTAAAAAATTTTGTTTTAGCTACCAAAAAGAAAACAAAGCTGTAATTTAAAATTAATTTTATTCAAAAAAAAAACAAAAAAAAAAAAAAAAAGGGGGGCTTTATAATTTAAATATTTTAAAAATTAGGAAAAAAAACCGGAAATTCTTTTAAAAAAAAACACTATAAAAACCCCTTTTAAAATTTTTTTTTTTAAAAATCAAATAAAAAAAGAAATCTAAAAACAAGAAAACCCAAGGAAAAACGGGTTTTAAAATTAAAATACATATAAAAAAAAAAAAATGATTGAAATTTTAAGAACATCGATTTAAGGTTTATTTTAAATTAGTTTTTTAAATTAATGAGTTAATTTTTTTTTAAGTTTTTTAAGTTAATTTTTTGATTTTTTTTTAATTAATTAATAAAAAATGAAAAAAAAAACATGAAAAAAGGGTTTAAAAAAAAAAAAAAAGGAAAACCGGTTTTTTTTTGGTTTGAAAAACCGGTTTATGGAAAACCCGGTTTTTCCTTTTAAAAAAAACGGTTTGTGGAAAACCTTTTTTTGAAACCGTTTTTAAAGGGCGGAAAAACCGGGTTTTTGGGGGGTTTTTTTTAAAAAAATTTTTTAAAAAAACCGGTTTTTTAAAAAAAATGCCTCCCTCCAACACGTTCCGAATTCAAAAGGCCAAGGCCAAAAACCCTGAAATTTCCGGTTTGCCTGGGGGGAAAAAACCCCAAAAGGGAAAAATTGCGGATGAAAAGGCACGTCCACTACGCCATTTTCCACAAAAAAGGAAAAAAAAAACAAAAAAACCGGTTTTAAAAAACCCCCGTCATTTGGACTGCATGCGCCAACGAAAACTTGACCCCACGGTTCTGCACCCCAACTGTGCACACAGTGTTTTACTTTTTAACGCATGCCTAAAATTTTTTAGGGGAAAAAAACTTGATTCGGTGTGCCCCTTTGGGGGAGGGTAACTTGAAAAGAAAAAACCAATTTTTTCCCTTTGGAACTTTTCAAAAAACCCCAAATTTTGGGAAAACCAAAAAAAACCCAATTTTTAAAATTTCCCCCCTCTCGAAAAGGGGAAAACCCTTTTAAAAAATTTTCCCAAAGTAAAAATCCCAACTTTGGAAATTTTTTATTTTTTAAACCCAAAGTTAATTGTTTTTTTGGGGGGGTTGGGGAAATTGTCAAAAAAAATTTAAAAAAATAAAAGAAAAAAAAAAAAAAAAAAGGGGGAATTAAAGGGTAGAAGTACAAAAAAACTTTTCAATCAATTAAAATTAAAAAAATTTAAATTTTTTAAGACTGAAAATTTTCGATTTATTTGGGATTTGTGAAAAATATTTTGCTTGTTTTTTTTTTCAACCCTTTTTTTTTAAAATTATGCTTTACTTAAATTTTTTTTTGTCAACAGCAAAAATTTTAAAAAAATTTTTAAAAATTGGTGGAAAAAATTTAGTTTTTTAAAATTTTTTTTTTTTGAAAAAAAAAAATTTAGGGGGGTTTTTTTTTTTTTTTAAAAATTTTTTAAAATTTTTTTTTTTTTTTTTTTGACAATGTGGGTAGGGGTTTTTTTAAAATAAAAATTTTTTGGAAATCAATTTTTAAACCCAAAAAATAAAAATTTTTAAAATTAAAATTATTAGTAACTTTTTTTTTAAGAAAAGATTATTTATTTTTTTTTATTTATTAAAATATCATTTTTGAAAATTTTTTAAAAAATTATTGTTTTTTTTTTAAAAAAAAATGTGGGACCTTTTTTTATAGGGGGGGGGAACCTTTTAGTGATTCTGGCTTGACTCAAAATGATTTTTTATTTAAAAAATTTAGCTGAAACCCACGTTTTTTTTATTAAAAGGTTTTTCTTTTTTATATATGGGAAAAATTTTAATTTGTTTTTTAAAATTCTTAATAAAAAAATTTTATGCAAAAATCACTCTGGCGTAGGGGGTCAGCGTTTTTTTGCTCTTATTCCAAAAAAACCCGGGTTCGTATACGGGCCCGGGTTTAGGTCTTTAATATACTCAGCTTTCTTTTTGGAAAAATTTTAATTAGTATAAAAAAATAAAAAAAAAAGGGGGGGAAAAAAAAAAATTCCTCAAATATTCCAAATTTTCAAATGTAAAAAAAGTTAAAAATCTATGTTTTTTTAAAACCAAAAATTTAAATTTGTTTACACTGATTTTTTAATTTTACCCCAAAATTTAAAATTTTTTTAATTTCTATTTTTGAAATCGCTAAAGCAAGAGAGGGAAAATATTTTCACCCCTTTTCCCCACGTTTCTAGCACAACACCGGGCATGGGTTTAAAAAGCCCAGATAAAAGGACTCCAGACGCATGCTTTTTAAAAAAAAACCTCGTTTTGGGCCCAAAAAACCAACCGGCCGGTATTGCATGCTTGGCGGTTGCCAAGTTTTTTTGCCTTTTTGGGGCTTTGCGGTCGTTTGTTTAGGGGCATAGCCAATGAAGAGGAAAACCCCCAAATTTTTTTTTTGGGGCCCCAGGCAAACCCGGGAAATTTCAGGGTTCATTTGGGGGGGGTTTTGCAAACCCCCCAAGTTGGGGCTATTGCCCTATGGTTTCGGCCAAATTTTAAATTCTATTCATTCAGGGCCTTTTTAGTCTAGATTTCGGGGAAAGGGTGTGGTTTGGATTGTTTTTAAAAATGGGAAAAATTTCATTTTTTTGTTAAAAAATTTTTTAAAAAAAAAAGAAATTTTTTCAAATTTAAACCCACTGGGAACTTCTTGAAATTTTTTTTTCGCCCTTTGTTTTAAAATTTTATGACTGCATTTCTTTAAGAAATTTAATGTGGTTAGTGTTAAAGATACTCGCACAAAAGGGTGGTTGATTTTGTTATTTTGAAAAGCTTATGTTTTGGGGCTTTATTATGTTTTTTATTTTTTTTTTTATCAATTTGGTTTATTTAAAAATTAATAGAAAATTTTTTTTAAAAATTATGGGAGCATAATGTTGATTTGAAAAAAGAGTTTGGGTTTAGAATGTGTTGCGGACGGGGGTAAAAAAAGGGAAAAAAAACATTTATTTTGGATTTTTATTATATATTATAAACTAAAACCCATGAAAAATTTAAAACCTATGATTAAATGGAAAAATGTGTTCCTTGATTAATTATCCCAAATTTTTTAGAATTACATTTTTTTTTATTTTAAGTGTTTTAAAAATTTTATGAAGATTTATGTTTACATCCCATGTTCAATATATTGATATAATTTTTTTTGTCTTGTATTTGTATTAAAAATATATAATATCAGACACAGTTGGATAGAAAATTAAATAAATTAAAAACCCCCTTTTATTTCCTTAAAATTTAAATTTTTAAAACTTAACTCTTTTACAATTATTTAATCATTGGGGGAAAATTTTTTAAAAAAATTTTTGTACCCACTATCTGAAAAGGCGAACCCAAAGTATGCAATTATTGTTCTTTAAAGCCGTTTTTTAAAAAAAAATACCCGGTTAAAAAGTGCTTTGCAGTTTTACGAAGCTTTTGTTATTTTTTGCCCCATTAAATGCAAAATAAAAAATGAAACTTTTGGGTACCCTTTTTTATATACAAAACTTTCTATAAAAAATTGGTGAAAGACATGAATACAAACTGCCTGCACTTTAGGGGGATCTTTATATGTTTACCGTTTTTTTTTTACTAAAAAAATAATAAAGCATTTGGGTTTTTTATTTTCCTTTTTTATTCAGTTGGGTTTTTTAAGTTGCCCTTTAAAAACTTACTGAAATAAAATTTTATTTTTATGCTTGTAAAACCTGACTATTTCCTCCCGCTCGTCTTTCCGGGAAAAGAAAGGAATAAATCAGAAGTCGCAACAGCCCCCCAGAATTCCCCTAAAGTTTGGGAAATTTAAAAATTCTAGATGGGGGATTTTTAACACGTAATTTGATGCAGGTGCGTAGGGGAAAAGGGTTTTAGAAACTGCTAATTTAATTTAATAATAAATTAAAAAAGACAAGTTTTTTTAAAATTATTAAATTTCCATTTATGTGAATGAAACTTCCAACAGATGTACAGGGGGAGTAAACATGTTTTGCTAGTTTAAAACCCCTAAAGGGTTAGTTTCCCCCGGCTACCACAAAGCGGTTAAAGTTTTGTGAAATTTTTTTAAACCCTCTATAACAAAATATGAAATGTAGATGAAAAGATTATTTTTGTTAACCATATTTATCACTTTTCATTTTGTTGTTTGTTTTTGTATGAAAAAATTTCAAAAATGGTACTTTGGGGTTCGGTTTTTTTGGGAAACCCATCATTTTTTGGTTTTTTTTTGGACTATTTTAAGAATGGTTTCAAAATTGAAGATAAGGTCTTTCGAAGTTTTTGATCTGAAAATTTAATGTCATAAATAACTATGGAAAAAAAAATTTGGCTGCGGTTTTGCAGAGTGGCCGTTTGGCGCCAAAGGGAAGAGCCAAGGAGGAAATGGCGCCAAGTAAAAGGCGATAAAAAGATTATATAGCAACTGCTCGGGTTTAAAGGGGGAAAATTGGGGAAATTTTAGTTAACAGTAGAAACAGGAAAATCTTTATAGAGTTACTTTTACGGGGATTGAACATTTAGGTAGACTTTGATTCGATGTTTTTTTATTGGAATAAACAAAAACTATTTTGTTTTTCCTTCCCATTTGTATTTTTTTGGATGGGAA
>JAFNEN010001779.1:0-18795 GCA_019343175.1 Oedothorax gibbosus
TTTTGAGTGTACAGAAAGAAGCTGCTATTTGGGAACAACGTCTTGATGATGCTAATGAAAAAGGCAGAGAAGAAGGCATCCAAATCGGTCATGAAAAAGGCAGAGCTGAAGGTAGGCAGGAAGGCAGAGAAGAGGGCGAAAAACAGGCTAAAATAGCTGTGGCAAAGAATCTACTTAAAGCAGGGGTTTCTACCGATATCATAGTTCAAACTACTGGTCTTACGGCTAATGAAGTTAAAGGCCTACTATCTCTAGATGCTTAGGTGAATATCTTTGTATTAGACGAAAATCCTATAACTGCAGCACAAATGTTATGCGATAAGCACATAGTGAAAATGCCATTAGAAACTGCTCAATTACTTAGTAGTGTTTTTTCAATAGCATTAAAAGCGCCAAATCCTTTAGTCAGCATCACAGACCAGAATATAGAGGTTCCATATAAACTTACTCACAAAAACCACCCTTGTTCTCTATGGGCTAGACACTCAAAAGGAAACTTTAATTGGTTATGGAAAAGAATTGTGTATAGAATATAGCTTACGATACAAAAGAACGCATAAATCCGAAGAAGTTATAGATTGGTGTGATAGTAATAAGGATTCACTCATTTTTCGATCAACTGATATGCAAGCTTTTATACAAGCACTGCCGGATCAGTATAAATGCAGCAGTGCTGTGGAAGCTTATAGGAGATATTATCTCAAGGAAAAGATGAGATTTGCTAAGTGGGAAAAGGGCAGAGAAGCACCAGATTGGACAAGTGGCTACTTAGGCTGGCGTCTCTATTGAAATGTTAAAATAATCATACGCGTCAAGTTAAGGCCCACCATTTAAAGTGAGTATCTTGTTTATTACATTTATTTTTTTAGAAATTTTGATCTAAAGTTAGATAATTCTTTTAGAAAAATCTATAAATTACTAACTTTATTGCTTAATATCTAAAATAATTTTTACCACTTTTATTTTTCCTTATGCTACTTTTCCTTAACTTGACGCGTATACTTTTTTGAACATTCCCCAATCTTGAGTTGATTTCTTAGGTTATGCAAGAAGTCTATTACCAATACGCAGTAATTGGAGTACTGTCATCTGCTGGAATATCAAAGTACGGTTGTGAAATTACTTCTCTTACGGCGCTTTGAAATCCCGCATCTCCAGCATTAGCATGGATTTTAGCAGCGTTTATGAAAGTGGGATCTTTTGTAAGTGCATTAACTATAGCACCAGCATTGGAACCATCAACGTTAACTTTAGTATTTAAAGCAAGAGTTCTTGCAGTATCTGCATCAGCTTTAGTGTAAACTTGCTTACTAGTACCAGTACCAACTGTTGCTAATGCAGGAACTAAAACATCCACAACAGCTGGTTTTACTACTTCTGTTTTTAGCGTATTTGTAAGTCCTGAAGTTTGAACAAAAGCAGTATCTGCATCAGCTTTAGTGTAAACTTGCTTACTAGTACCAGTACCAACTGTTGCTAATGCAGGAACTAAAACATCCACAACAGCTTTTTCTATAACTTTTGTTGGAAGTTCTGAGGCTTTAACAACTTTGTCTTTGAGTGTACCTAACATAGCATTCACGCCAGCTGGAGTTGCATTGGTACCATCGATTTTAGCAAAACTCTCATTTAACTTATTTATAAGATCATTTAATGTATTACTACCCAGATCACTCAATTTATTAGTCAACAGCATATCACCCTCCGTTAATTATAAAAACCATAGGGTGCATGAAAAAAGTATAATTTTCGTTAATGCTAGATTCTACATAAGATTTCCTTGAGGTTTTTTGCTTCAGAATTCTTCTCTTGTCATCCAAGTATAGCCCTTCTTATAATAGTCCTAACGGCGGGTAAAAACATCTTTATAGCTGTTGTAAGCCAGGAGGGCAGCATTGTATTATTATGATCTGTTTGGATTGTTTTGGAAAGAGCTATAATACCAATTCCCATTACACGCGACAATAACGAAGACAAAGCCCATACTGAAGCAAGTAGAATAGCGGAGTAAAGTGGCATTATTGTCTATACGTTTCCTGTGTGGTTGGAACTGGTATCAGAATATAAAACTATCATAAATTTTCTGTTATTCCAAAATAAATTATTATTAATTTAACAGCATATATTACTAAAAAATTAAGTGATGTAACCACTTTCAGCAACCAAAACCAGCAAGCGTGAGAACTGTTTTTCTTGGAATCAGTTGGTCTACCAAACGATACGTGCGAACTTTTCTTTATAGTAATTCTACTATATCATAAAAGCAGCTATTTTAGCCTATTTTAGCCACATTTAGATATGAACTAATACACCTAGCTTTGTTGTAACAATTTTGCGTTTTTGTTTTTGAAACACCCCTTTTACGTAAAAAGCTCTCATAAATATACGTACTTTTTGCGGTTTTGGAAGGAGTAAATAATTAAAACTTTTGTGGTGCTAATCGGCTTACATTTTTATTGAAAATATTTTAAAAAAAATGGTTGACTTATAGTTTGGCTGTCTTATGATAGCGTTAGTATGAGTATATTTATTATGTTATATGGAGGTAAAGTGGATTTTGTTAAAGGTGACTCTTTAATAATGAAGGGATATGTAGACATAAGAAGCTTGGTAAGCTTTTTGCAGAGCAATACATGCATTAAAAAGCTTTTTCTAGTCGATTTAGATGTTACTGCTGAAGAGGCAAAAGTTTTAGCTGACATCAATCTTACGAATCTTACCTCTCTTCATGTGAAAGTGGATAGGATACTTAAATTTACATGTGATTTAATTGTAGTTGAACGTAATTTAATTGTAAAAGTTTTAAGTAAAGCATTAGGGAGTAGTGAGCATCCAAATCTTACTTCTCTTCATTTGGAAGTGGTTGGCATTGATGATTCAGGTGTGAGAGATTTAAGTAAAGCATTAAAGAGTGGTAATCTCCCAAATCTTACTTCTCTTCATGTGAAAGTGGGTAACATTGTTAATTCAGGTGTGAGAGATTTAAGTAAAGCATTAAAGAGTGGTAATCTCCCAAATCTTACTTCTCTTCATTTGGAAGAGGGTAACATTGGTAATTTCGATGCACAAGCTTTAAGTAAAACATTAAAGAGTGGTGGGCTTCCAAATCTTACTTCTCTTCATTTGGAAGGGGGTAAAATTGGTAATAAAGGCGCAAAAGCTTTAAGTAAAACATTAGAGAGTGGTAGTCTTCCAGATCTTACTTCTCTTCATTTGAAAGGGAATATGATTGATTATGGGAGTGTAGAAGCTTTAAGTAAAGCATTAAAGAGAAAGTCTTCCTCAGAGCCAGAAGTATCTACAGCATCTTCCAACAAGTTATTTCAGTTCTTCAAAAAATTTAAAAGTAATAAAGCTAAGAATCAAGGAGCAAAGCAGCAAGGGGCTCAGGCTTTTAATGCCCAATTTGATCAGCAACAAAAACCAAATGCTCAAGCTACCAGTACTCAACAACAGGGGTCAAGTGCTCAAGCTACCAATGATTCAACCGTGCCAACAATGTTGCGTAGTAGGTCGTCAAACCTGTCAAGTCCTGGCAGTAGCAATAATGATCAGCCAGGTCCAAGCAGTAAGTTAGGTGAAGTACCGCCAATGTTGCGTAGTCAGTCACTGAACTCTTTACATTCTAGCGATAGTGATATCAGTAGATCACAATTTCGTTAATCTGGCAGGCATAGCTAATTAGAAGCATAGCAGGCTCAGAGGTCAATGTCGGTGAAGTTTATGAAGTTAAAATGAGTATAGAAGGAAAGAGAGCACAAATCTCTAAAAAATACCAAAGTTAGAAAAATTATGCTTGCGTTAGTTTTTATTTGTACTACATGTTATGCATAATGTCTTTATAGAATGGGGGGAAGCATGGTGATTGGAGATATTTCAAGACTTAAGCAAGTTTCTAGTGGGAAAACAAATCCATCAGAAAAAAAAGTAGGAAAACTACACTTGGCTGTTCGGAATGGCAATATAGATGTAGTAAATGCCCTCATAGCAAGAGGAGTAAATGTTAACGCAGTGGATGAATATGGGTATACTCCATTATACTTGGCTGTTCAAAATGGCTATACAGAAATAGTAAAAGCCCTTATAGCAGGAAAGGCAAATGTTGATGCAATGGATAAAACATACAAGTATACTCCACTATACTGGGCTGCTCGAAATGGCTATATAGAAATAGTAAAAGTCCTCATAGCAGGAAAAGCAAGTGTTAATACAGCGAATAAGTACGGATATACTCCATTACACGAGGCTGCTCAAAATGGCTATATAGAAATAGTAGGAATCCTCATACTTGGAAAGGCAGACGTTAACACAGCGGATGAATATGGGTATACTCCATTACATGGGGCTACTCAAAATGGCCATATAGATGTAGTAAATGCTCTAATAGCAGGTAAAGCAAATGTTAATGTAGTGGATGCACACGGTTGTACTCCATTATACTTGGCTGCTAAGCATGGCAATGCAGAAATAGTAAAAGCTCTAATTGAGAAAGGAGCAGATCCTTTATTGGGAAATAAAGATCATATAGATCTCAAGCGTTTAATTGAAGTAATCAAGAATAATAGCTCAGAGCATCCGAAAAAAGCAGAAGAGACACAACAGAGAGAAGAGCAGGTGGATAATGAATATGAATTTCTTAAATATTCATTGCTATTTCGTAATGGTTGCCCTTTAATTGGTAATGTTAGAAGAGATGCATTTTATAGTTTATTATGCACATGGTTTGCTTACACATCTGATTTAACACCAAAGCAAAGGGAGTTGGACAAAAAATTGTTGAGTGTTCTTAAATTGGACAAAGAATTGTTGAGTATTATTAAAGGCTTTTCATGTTCGGGTGATCGTGATAAAGATACTTTACGTGATTTTTTACTAAAGAATAAAGATGATGACGATCTGAAATACATCCTTAATCTTACAAGAGGAGAATCTAAGTTAACAATATTGCATGTAGTATCAAGCATGGATAGTAAATTAGCAGAAGAATATGTGGATTTACTCTTGGGGGGTGGAGCTAATCCTAATATAAAGGACGATAAAGGAAAAATACCATTACATTATGCTTCATATAATAATATAGGGTCTCTCATAAAAGCAGGGGCTGATCCTAATATGGAGGATAATGAAGAGAGAACGCCTTTGCATTCTGCTGCTGGTGTTGGTGATGAGAAAAGTGTAAGTACTCTCCTAGAGCACGGAGCTAACTCCAATAAAAAGAATAAACAGGGAAAAATTCCACTACAAGTTGCAATTGATAATCATAATTACCATGTTGAAGAGTGCTTTTTAACTGACAATCAAGAAAGATTGTGGAAAGAGCTTTCTCTTATAGTTAAAAGTAGCTTTTCCAATACAGGTTTTACTGAACTAAAAGAGTTTTTAAGTAAATACGAGAATACTCCAGATCTTAAAAGGATTTTAAATCTTCGTGATCATAAAGGAAAATCAAAAATTCTTCTACTTACCAAGGCTCCTTATTATGAACCTTCTCATGAAAAAGTAGAAAGACTGCTGTTAGAAGCGGGAGCGATTGACTATAAAGGATTAGATAGAAAAGAGCATTTGCCCAAATCTGGGACTCTATGGGATAATTTAATATTAAACCAGCAGAAGAAGTTGAAAATGTTTTTAGACGTAGTAGGTAAAGCTCAAGACATGAATCAACTAGAACAAATTGTAAATAAAGCTATAGAGTCTGGAGTAAGGTTTAATTTTCTTATTCATCTAGGTGAAGTGATGTATCAAGACACATTTAATTTTACAGATTGTGTAATGCAAAAAATTAGCATATTAAAAAAGAGTTCTAAAGTTGAAAATGATATAGAAGTTGCTAGTGGTATAGTATGTAGATTGGTATCAAAAGGAGCAGGGTTGTATAACTGGAGCAGTATTGGTGTACTCGATACACTGAAGTCAGAATTTAAAGATCACACAACTAATATGAAAAAGGCTAATGAAAGTTATCTAAATCTTACTCAAAAGTTTGTACAAATTGCTAAAAGTGCAGCTACTGGTAGAGTAAAAGATGCAAAAATGGATAATTCTACCTTTTACTTAGAATACTCAGAGGAAAGCACAATAGATGTTGCAAAAATCACAGATGGAGCAAGGGATCTAGGGTTAACTCAAGGAGAAATAAAATACGGAAGAGACATAATCAAGATCGGTAAAAGCGAGGTAGAAATTATAACGGCAAATGGCATAAGGCATTATACTGATCTTGCAGGTAATATAGTGTTAACTTTCTACGCCAGCTTAGGGGAGTTAGAAGTTGATTTGTACCCTGACAAGATAAAGATAAAATAATAGTAGAAGTGAGTAATAAAGAGGAAATATTAGAAAAGTTCAAAAATTGTAAAGAAGAATTAGGTAAGAATTGCTTGCTTGGTGGGTATCTGGTCTACAATGCTATTGAACTGGGATATTTTGAAAGGTCTGGAAAACTTTGCCAGCCTTCTGAAACAATGAGCTCACCAGTACAGCAGAGTCATGGCTATGAACTCAAGGTTGCCCAGCCTA
Source organism: Oedothorax gibbosus (assembly GCA_019343175.1). Lineage (NCBI taxonomy): Eukaryota > Metazoa > Arthropoda > Arachnida > Araneae > Linyphiidae > Oedothorax > Oedothorax gibbosus. Next base: position 6,520 of record JAFNEN010001779.1, read on the forward strand.
CAAAGCAACAGTTATTGCAGGATTTACGTAATGTTGAATCTAATGTTATAAAAAAGGAAAAAGACTTTGACACAAAAACTCATCTGATAGACATTTTCAAAATTTTATATAAGTTACTTGGAGACAAAGAAAATGTTTCTAGAACAGACTTGGCTAATGTAGCAGAAAAAGAGAGTAAAAGATTAGGATTAGAAGGTAGATACAATTGGAATGAGCTTTTCGGTTTAGAGAAGGCAGTTTCTCAAAATATAGAACAAGAGGGAAGTAGCTTACCGCTTAGTAGCGATTTATATAGGCAAGATAAGCTTGCATCTTCTGTTAATGATAAGGTAGAAAAATGCACTACTGAAGGAGACGGTAATTGTTTTTTCCACGCTGTATTTGGTGATAACAGTTCCGATGTATATAGAGCTGATAGAGCACAAGATATGAGGATGGAATGGCACAAATTTTTAAGTCAGTTTGAGTCATTGGATGATCCGACAATGCCAGGAGCCCTTAAAGAAAGATTATTATTAGTGCTTCACAATGTATTTCCAACAGAAGGATTACATTTCTGCACCAGTAATTTATATAAAAGATACTTGAATGAGATAAGTAAACAAGATTACTTTGTTTATGTTGAGGAAGTTCCTATCTTGGCGTCTTTGGCTAATATTGAAGTTGAGATTCATTATACTCAGAAACTCCCTAATAAAATTAAACCAGATCCGAGCATGATAAATGCTAATTATAAAAGAAACCAAGAATTGTGGGGTAGTAAAGAAAAAGAAACGATATACCTTGAAAGTAAACACTATTCTAGAGCTAAAGTTATGGCACAGTCACAAAAACAAATGCAAGAACAAAGGAATGTTCCATGCTCAAACCTATTAAGCTGTAGTGCAGAAGAGGCAAAGTTCAATCAACGACGATCACCTCAACAAAAGCACTGGGCTGTTAAAGAGGGGGTTAAAGCGCCTGTAAAGCCCATAAACCCCAATTTAATAGAAAATGGCAGAAGTGTGGAAAAATGGGCAAGGTTTAATAATTTAAGAGTTTTTTTTTCTAAATTAATTTATCCCTGGGTTTGGACGATTTATGAATTTTTTTTTTGAATATACCCTTTTTTAAGTTGGATTCAAAAAAAGACCTTCAACAAAGTAGGCCCCCGCTTTCACACTCCTCTTACTTTCTCGAGCTTTTTTTTTTTTTTTTTTTTAAAAATTTAAAATTTTTTAATACGTTAAAAAAAAAAAATTTTAACCCCCCTTTTTTTTTTTTTTTCCTTTTTTTTTCCAAAACCTTAAAGGGGCCCAAAATTTTTTTTTAAATTAAAAACTTTTCCCCTTCAACCTTTTTTTTTTCCCCCCCCTTTTAAAAAGCGCTTCCTTTTTCCCCAAAAATTTTTTTTGGGTTTTTTTTTTTAAGGGTTTTTTTCCCCCCTTAAACAATTTTTCCTTTTTTGCCTTTTTTTTTTCCAATTTTTTTTTTTTTTTCTATTTGGGGCCCTTTTAATTTTTTTTTTTTCCCCCCCCTATTGGGTTTTTTTTTTTGGGCCCCCCCCCCCCCCCCTTTTTGGGTTTTTTTTTTCCCCCCCAATTAAAAAAGGGTTTTTTTTTTTTTTAAATTTTTTCCTGACCCCCGGTTTTTTTTTTTCCCCTTTTTTTTTTAAAAAAATCTGAAAAATTCCCCAGATAAAACCCCCCGGTATTTTTTTAAAATTTTTTTTTTGGGGCCGTTTTTGATTGGGGAAAATTTTTTTTAAACCTTCCCCGGGGGAACCCCTTTTAAAAATTCTTTTTCCCCAAAAAGTTTCCCCCCTTTGGGTTTTTTTTTTTCCCCCATTTTAAAAATTTTTTAATTTTCTTTTTAAACCTTTTTTACATCCCCAACCCCCAGCCGGGAAAAATTTTTTTTTTCCCCTCCCCAAAACCCCCTTTTCCTTTTTTTTGGGGGAAATTTTTTTTTTTTTTATTTTTTTTAAAAAAAATTTTTCCCTTTTAAAAACAAATTTTTTTCCCCCCCCTTTTTAGTTGGGGGGTTTCCTTCCTGAAAAACCAACCCCTTTTTTTTTTTTTTTAAAAAAAATTTTTTTTTTTTTTTTTCCCTTGGCCCCCTTAAAATTTTTGGTTTTCCCAAATTTTTTTTTTTTTTTTGGGGGGTTTTTACTGGAAAAAAAATTTTTTTTTAAAAAGATTGGCCCCCCCCAAAAAAAATTTTTGTTCCCCCTTTTTAAAAAATAAAATTTTTTTTTTTTTTTCCCCTTTAAAAACCCCCTCCAGCGGGGTTAAAAATAAACCCCGCCCCCCCCCTTTTTTCTTCCCCCCCCCTTTTTTTTTTTCCCCTTTCAAAATAGTTTTTTTTTTCCTTTTTTTGCCTTTTGGGTTCCCCCCCCCCTTTTTTAAATTTTTTTTTTTTTTTAGGGGGAAAACCCCCCCCATCCAAACCCGGGGCCTTTTTTTTGGCCCCCCGGGGTTTTAACCCCCCCCTTTTTTTTTTTTCTTCCCTTTTTTTTTAAATTTTTTTTTAAAAAAGCTACTCCCCCCGCGCCTTTTCCCCCCGGCCCTTTTTAAAAAACCTTTTTTTTTTTTCCCTTTGGGGCCCTCCTCCCCTTTTTTGAAAATTTTTTTTGTAAAAAAAAATTTCCCCCCACCTTTCCCCCTTTTTTTTTTAAACCAAATTTTTTCCCCCCCTCCTTTCCAATTTTTTTTTTTTTTTAAAAAAAAGCCAAAAACCCCCAACCCCAAAAAAAGGGGCCCCCCCCTTGGGGAAACCCATTTTCCCCCCTTTTTTTTTTTTTTTTTTGGCTATGGGTTTATTTTAATTAAAATAAATTAAAAAACCTTTTCCCTTTCTATTAAATTTTAAAAAAAAACCCTTTTTTTTTTTTTTTTTTTAAAAATTACCGCCAAAAACCGGGGCCCCCCCCCCCCCCCTTTTCCCCCCTTTTTAATTTTTAACTTCCCCTTTTTTTCCCTTTTCCCCTTGGGGGGTTTTTTTTTTAACGGGTTTTTTCCTTTAAAAAATTTTTTTTTTCCCCCTTTTTTCCCCCCGGGGTTTTCCCTAGGTTTAAAATTTTTCCCTTTTCCCCCCCCCCCCCCCCCCCCCTTTTGGGCCAAAACCCCCTTTTTTTTTTTGGAAAAACCCCTCCTCCATATTCTTTTCCCTTCCCCCCAATTTTTTAAAAAGCCCCTTTAACCCCTTTGGGGGAAACCCCAAAAAAATTTTTTTCCCCCCGAATTTTTTTTTGGGCCCCCCCGGGGTTTTTTTTTCCCCCAAAAAACCGGGTTTTTCCCCCCCTTTTTTTTTTTAAAATCCTTTCCCCCAAGCCTTTTTTTTTTTTTCCCCTCCTTAAAAAAATTTTTTTCCCCTTTTTTTTTTTTTCCCCCCTTTTTTTTTTTTTCCCCAAAAAAATTCCCCCCCGAAATTTTTTTTTTTTCGCCCCTTCCAAATTTTTTTCCCCCAATTTCCCAAAAAACCCCTTTTTTCCTTTTTTTCACCCTGGGGGCGCCCCCTTTTTTTTTTTCCCCCCTTTTTTTTTTTTTTTCCCCCTAAACCCCCCCCTCTTTTTTTTTTTTTTTTCCATTTTTTTAAAAATTTTTTTAAACACTTTTTCCCTTTTTAAAATTCCTTTTTTATTTTTTTTTCCCCCCCCAAAAATACATTTTTTGTTTTTTTTTCCCCCAAATTTTTTTTAACCCTTTTTTGGGTTCCCCTTAAAAAATTTTCCCCTTTTGGGCCTTTTTTTTTTTTTTTTCTTTCCCCCTATTTTTTTTTTCATTTACCAAATGCCCCCGGGAAAAGGGGGGGCCCCCAAAGGAACAAAAAATTTTTTTTTTTCCTTTCGGGTTTTCCCCCCGGGGTTTTTTTTTTTTTTTCCCCAAGGGGGGGGGGGGGTTTTACAACTTTCCCCCTTTGTATTTTTTTTTCCCTTAAAAAGTTTTTTGTTCCCCCCCCCTTTCCTTTCCCAAAAAGCCCTGGGTTTTTATTTTAAAGCCAAACCCCCCCTTTTTTAAAATTTTTTTTTTTCCTTTTTTTTTTTTTTTAATAAAAAACCCCCAAAATTTTTTTTTTTTTTTTTTGGCCCCAAATTTTTCCCCAAACCCGTAAAACAAAAAAACCCCCGTTTCCCCCCCCTTTTTTTCCCTTTTTTTTTTTTTAATTCCTTTTTTTTTTATTAATTTTTTTTTTTAATTAATTTTCCTTTTTTTTTTAAAAATTTAAAATTTAAATTTTTCCCCCTTTTTTTCCTTTCTTCCTTTTTTTTTTGCCATGACCGTTTTTTTTTCCCCCCCTTTTAAAAATAAAAAAAAGGGAAAAATGGCCCTTTTCCCAATTTTTGGGTTTTAACTTTTTAACCCTTTGGGTTTTAATTTTGTTTTGTTTTTTTTAAACTACTTTTTTTTTTTTTTACTTTTGGGCCCTTTTTTTTTGGGATAAAAAAACCCAAAGGTTTTTTTTTTTTTTCAAAAAAAATACCCCATTTTTTTTTTCCCCCCAAATTTAAATTTTAAGATTTTTAAAATTCCTTTTTTTTGGGGTTTTTAAACCCCGTTTAAAAAATCCCTTTCCCCTAGGTTTTTTTTGTTTAAATTTAATTTTTTTTCGTTTTTTTGTTTTTCTTCCCCTTTTCCTTCCCCCCCCTAAATTTCCCCTTTTTTTTGGGAGGGGACATAAAATAAATTTTTAACCTTTCCCCTATTCAAAATCCCCCCCCCTTTTTTTTAGATAACTTTCCCCCAAATTTTTCCCCCCGGGGGAAATTTTTTTTCATAGTTTTTTTTTTTAAATGGGGCCCACTCCCCCCTTTATCCCACTGTAAAACAAAAATTTTTCCCCCCTTTGGGGATTTTAAACCAAACCCCTTTTTTTTTTTTTTTCCCATTTCCCTTTTTTGCTAAACAGGCCCCTTAAAATGGGAGGGGGGGAAATGCTTTTTTTGTTTTTTTTTTTTTGGCCAAAAAATTTAAACCCTTTAAACTTTTTTCCTTTCCTTTTCCAAAAAAATTTTTTTCCCCCATTTTTTTTTTTTTTTTTCCTAAAAAAACCCCCTTTTTCTTAAAGGGGGCAACCCGGGTTGGGGGGCCCCCCGCCCCTATTTTTTTTTTTTCTTTTCGTTTTTTTTTAAAACCTTTCCCCCCTTTTTTCCCTTTTTAAAAAACCCCTTTTTTTTTTTATTAATTTTTTTGGGCAACCCCGTACTGCCTTTTTGGGGCAAAATCGTAAAAACCCGCTGGCCCCCCCTTTTTTTTTTATTTTATTTTTTTGAAACCTTTGGGGTTTTCCCGAAAATTTTTTTTTCAATAATTTTCAAAAAAAAATTTTCCCCTTCCCTTTTTTTTCCTTTTAAAAAAAAACTACCTCCCCTTTTTTCCCCTTTGAAAAATTTAAATTTTTCCCCCCCCAACCCCCAAAATCCCCTTTTTTTTTTTTTTAGCTTTCCCCTTTCCCCCACCCCCAATCCCCCTTGGGGCCTTTTTAAATTTTTTTTTTTCCCCCCCCCCCCCAACCCCCTTTTATCTTTTTTTCATTTTTTTTTGTTTCACTTTTTTCCCCCCAAATTTTCCCCCCGGGGTTGCCTAAAATTTTTTTTTTTTCCCTCTTCCCCCCTTTAATTTTGATTTTTTCCCCTTTTTTAAAAACCCCCTTCCCCCCTTAAATTTTTCCTTTTTCCCCAAAACCCTTTTTCCCTTAAAATTTTTTTTTTTTTTTAAACTCCCCCGGGAAAAAAAAGGGTTTTTCCCCATTTTTTTAAAAATTAAAAATGCCCTTTTTTTTTCCCCTTTTTCCCCTTTAAAACCCCCCCCTTTTTTAATTTTTTTTTTAAAAAGCAAAAATTCCAACCCTTTTTTCCCCACTTTTTTTTTTTTTATTCCAAAAAACCCCTTTTTTTTCCCCCAGAAAAAAAAAATTTTAACTTCGCCCTTTTTTCCCCTCCTCCCCCTTTTTTCTTTTTTTAAAAATAGGGCCCCATAAATTTTTTTTTTTACTTTTTTTCCCCCAAAATTAAAAACATTTGGTGGTTTTTTTTTTTCCCCAAACCAAAAATTTTTTTCCCCGTTTTATTAAAAAGAGCTTTCCCGGCCCTTTTTTCTAGCTCCTTTTTTTTTTTTAATTTTTTTTTAAAATTCCCCCCGGGCCCCTCCTAATTTTTTTTTTTCAAAAGCAGAAGGGGGGGCCAAAAAGGGGGTTTTTTTAAAAAATTTCCCCCAAATTTAAAAAATTTGGGGGGGGCCCAAAATTTTCTTTTTTTTTGCTTTCCCTTTTCCCCTTTGCAATTAAAAATTTTTTTAAAAATTTTTTTTCCCCCAAAACCCCCCTCGGGAAAATTTTCCCGGGGGGGGCCGTGGGGAAAATTGGGGGGGGAAAAAAAAACCCTTTTTTTTTCCCTTTCCCCTTGGCCAAATTTTTTTCCTTCTGCTCCCCCTTTTTTTTTTTTTTTTTTAAAAAACCCCTTTTAAATGGTTTTTTTTTTTTTTTTAAAAAAAAAAAGAGAATTTTTTCCCCCAAATGGGAAAAAGGTGCAAAATTTTAAATGGGTTTTTTTTTTTTTTTTTTTTTTTTTCCCCCTTTTTTTTTTTTTTTTTTTTTTTTTTTTTTGGTTTTTTTTTTTAAAAATTTCCCCCAAAAAAAAATGAAAATTTTCTAAAAAAAAATTTTTTTCCCCCTTTTTTTGGGCCCCCCCAAAATGAACTTTTTTAAAACAAAAACCCTCCCCCTTTTTTAAAAAAAATACGCCAATTTTTTTGGGCCCCTTTTCCCCTTTTTTTTGTGCCAAAAAATTTTAAAAATTTTTTTTTTTTTTTTTTTTTTTTGGTTTTCTTAAAAATTTTTTTAAGGGTTTTTTTTTTGCCGGTTTTTTTTTTTGGCCCCTGGAAAAAAAAGGGAAAATTCCCCCTTTTTTTTTTTTTTTTTTTTTTTAATTTTTTTTTTAAACCCCCTTTTTAAAACCCCCTTTTTTTTTAATAATTTAAAATATTGGGAAAAAAAAAATAATTTAAAAAAAAACTTTTTTAACCTTTTTTAAATTTAAAAAGAAAAATTTTACCTTTGGGCTATTTTTTTTTTCCCCCAAATTCCCGTTTTTTTTCCAAATGTTTTTTCCCCCCCTTGGGGGGCCCCCGTTTTTTTTTTTTTAAAACCTCCCCCTGGATAAAAAAAAACCCCCCTAAAAAATTTTGGCCTTTTTTTTTTTTTTTTTAAAATCCCGGGGGGGTATTTGGGAAAAAATTTTTTTCCTTTCCCCGGAAAAATTTTTTAAAAACGCCCTTTTTTTTAAAAAAGAAAAAAATGGGGCTTTTTTTTTTCCCTTTAAAAAAACCCCTATTTTTTTTTTAAAAAATTTTTTTTTTTTGGGTTTTAAAAATCCTTTTTTCCCAAAAAAATTTGGGAGTGGGGTTTTGGGGGTAAAAGCCTAAAAACCTTTTTTTTTAAAATTTTGGGCCTTTTTTTTTTAAAAAAATTTTTTTAAAACCCCCCCCAGTTTTTTTTTTTCAAAATTTTGTTTTTTTTTTTTTTTGGGTTTCCCCCAAATTTCAAAGAAAAACTTTTTTTTTTTCCCCCATTTTTCCTTTTTTTTTAAACCCCCGTAAAAACCCCCATGCGTTTTTTTTTTTTTTTTTTTTTCCCAAATTCCCCCAAAACCCCGCCCCCCCCCAAAAAAAACCCTAAATCTCTGCTTTTTTAAAAAATTTTTTTTTTTAAAACCCGGGGGGTTAAAAAAAAACCCCCCTTGGGGGGGGGTAAAAAAAAATAAAAAAAAAAACCGGTTTTTTTTTTTTTTTTAAATTTTCAAAATTGAAAAAAGGGGTTTTTTTTTTTCATAAAAAAAACCGTGAAAATTTAATTTCCCTTCCCCCTTTTTTGGGGAGGCCTTTGTTTTTTTTCCCCCCCCCCAAAATTTTAAATTTGGGGTTTCCCTCCCTTTAAGGCCCCCCAAAAAAAACAGATCCAAATTTTAAATTTTTTAATGGCCCCCCCGGCCCCCCAAAAAATGAAAACAAAGAAAAAAAATAAAAAACCTTAAAAAATTTTTTGGGAAATTTTTTAAGATTTTTTTTTTTTTTTTTGCTTTTCAAAAAATTTTTAAATTTTTCCCCTTCCCCCACCCCAAAAAAATAAAAAAATGGGGCCCCCCCAAAAAATTTTTTTTTTTTTTCTAAATTTTTTTTTTTTTCCCCCGAATAATCCCCCATAAAAAAAAACCCTTGGGGCCCCCCCCAAAAAAACCCTTTTATCCCCAAAAAAACCCCCGCTAATTTTTTGTTGGGGAAAACCGGGTTTTTTAAAAATTTTTCCCCCATTTTTTTTCCCCCCCGAATTTTTTTTTGGCAAAGGTTTAAAGAAAGTTTTTTTTTCCAGCCCTCTTACTGCCCTCCCCCCAAAAAAAAAAATCCAATTTTTTTGGGACCCCCCCTTTTTTTTTTCCCCTAAATTTTCCAAACCCCCAAAAAAAAAATGGTTTTTTTTTTTTTTCCGGGGGGGGGGCCCTTTTTTCAATAATTTTTTAAAATATCCTTTTTTTAAAAAATTTTTTTTCCCCATTTTTTAAAAGCTTTTTTTTCCAAAAAAATTTACCCCCTTGGGTTTTTTTTTTTCCCCCCCCCCCTTAAAAACCCCGAAAAATTTTTTTTTTAAATTTTCCCCTTTTTTTTTTTTTTATCGGCCTTTTTTTTTTTTTAAACTTTTTTTCCCCCCGCCCTTTAAAAAAAATTTTTTTTCCTTTCCAACCCCGGGAAAATTTTTTTTCCCCCCCCCCAACCCCCGGCCCAATTTTTTTTTTTTTTTCCCCCCAGGCCTTAAAATTTTTTTAAAACCCCCTTTTTCCTGCCCTTGGGGTTTTAAACCCCCTTTTAAAAAAATCCCCGGTTGCCCTTCCCACTAGCCCCTTTTTTTGTTTTTTTTTTTTTTTTGCATTTTGGTGGGGGCCCAAAAAAACATTTAAAAACCCCCAAAAACCTTTTTAAAAATTTTTCCCCCCAAATTTTGGGAAAAATTTTTTTATTCCCCAAAAAACCCCCCAAAACCCTTCCCCCCTTTTTTGGTTTTTTTTTTTTTCAATTTTAAAATTTTCTTACAAACCCCCCTTCCCCCCCTTTCAAAAAAAAAGATTCCCCCTTTTTAAATTTCCCCCGACCCCTTTTGTTTTTACAAATCCCCCCCCCCAACCCCCCTTTCCCACTTTTCCCCCTTTTCCCCCAAAACCCCTTTTTTTTTTAAAGAAAATGGGGGTTTTTTTCCCCCCAAATTTTTTTTCCCCCCCTTTTTTTTTTATTACCAAAAAACCCTTTTTTTTCCCCCCCCCATTCCCGCCCCTTTTGGGGGTAAACTTTTTAAAAATTTCCCCCTAAATTTTTTTCCAAAAATTAAAAAACCCCTTTTTTAAAATCCCCGGTTTTTTTTTTTTAAAAAAACCCCCACAAACCTCCTTTTGTTTTTGCTTTAAAAATTTTCCCCGAACCCCAATTTTTTTTTTAGTTAAAATTTTTTTTTTCCCTTGGGGGATCCCCCCGTTTTTTTTTTTGTTTTAAAAAAGATTTGGGGGAAAAACCCCTTGGGGAAATTTTTTTCCCCCCGGTACCAAAAGGGGGAATTTTTTAAAACTTAAAAGCCTCCTTTTTTAAACCCTCCCTTAAAACCTTTCCCAAAAAAAAAATGGGTTTGGGAAAACCCAATTTTAATTTTTTCCCCCTTTTCCCCGGTTTTCCCTTTTAAGGGCCAAAATTTTTTCCTTTGGGCCCTTGGAAATTTTTTTTTTTTTTTTCCCCCTTTTAAAAAAAACCGTTTTTTTTTTTTTTTTCCCCCCTTTTCCCCCTTTTCCCCCCCAAACCCCTTTCCTTCTCCCGCCCCCCATAAAAAACCCCCAGGCGTTAATTTAAACCCAAAAAGTCTTTTTTTTTTCCCCGGTTTTTTTTTCAAATTTTTGTTAAAAAATTTTGGGGTTTCCCCTTTTTTTCCCGAATTCCCTTTTTTTTTTTTTCCCCTTTTTTTTCCTTCCCGCAAAAAGGGTTTTTTCCCCCAGGCCCCCCGCTAAAATTTTTCCAAAAAAACCCTTTCCCAATTTTTCCCCCGGGAAACCCCTTTTCCCCCAAACCCCGGTTTAAAAAAAAATTTTGTTTTTTCCCCCCCCCGATTTTAAATAAACCCCCTTTCCTTTTTTAAATTTCCTTGGGAAAAGAATTCTCCCCCAAAAAGGGTTTTTTTTTAGTGGGTTTGAAATTAATATTTTTTTGGGTTTCTGCCCAAAAATTTTTTTTTTTTAAAAAAAACCCACTCCCCTTTTTTAAAATTTTTTTTTAAAGGGGAAAATTTTCCCTTTTTAAAAAAAAGACAAACCCTTTCCCCAAAATTCCCCCAAAAGTTTTCTTCCCCCCCCTTTCCCCTTTTTTTCCCCCCTTTAAAATTTTTTTTTTTAAATTTTTTTTTTTCCCAACCCTTTAAAAAACTTTCCCCCCCTTCCCAAAATTTTTTTCCCCCGTTTCCCCCCTTTTTCTGCTTTTGGCCTGGCCCCCTTTAAAAATTTTTTTTGTTTTTTTTTAAAATTTAAAGATTTTTTTTTTCTGGGGTTTTTTTCCCCCCCAAATAAAAATTTCCCAAAAACCCCCCGACCCCTAAATTTTTTTTTTTTCCCCCCAAAAATTTTTTCCCCGCTTAAATTTAATTAAAAAAAAAAAGTTTTAATTATAAAAATAATTTTTTTTTGGTTTTAAAATGGTTTTTTTTTTTTTCCCCTTTTCCAAACCTTTCCCTTTTTTGGGGTTTTTTTTTTCTTCCCCTCCCAAAAAGCATTTTTTTTTTTTGGGTCCAAAAAAACAATTTTTTTTTTAAAATTTTTTCCCCCCTTTAAAAAAAAAACTTTTTTTTTTTAAACCAAAACGAAAAAAAAATTTTTCTCCCCAGTTCCCCCCCTTGGGGGTTTTTCCCCAAGGGCCCCCCAAAATTTTACAAATTTTCGCCCCCCTTTTTTTTGGGGAAAAATTTTCCCCCCTTTTTTTAAAATGGGGGCCCCCCCCCCCCCCTAAAATTTTTAAGGAATTAAAACCAAACCCCCCAACCCCAAAAGAAACAGAAATTTTAAATATTTTTTCAAAACCCAAATCCCTTTTTCCCCCCTCCCCCCCTTTAAAAAACCAAAAAAAATGGAAAAACCCGGTTTAAATTTCCCAAATGCCAATTTAATTTTACCTTTCCACAAAACAACCAAACTTTTTTTTCCCCCAAAATATTCCCGTTTTTTTTTTTTTTAAATTTGATTTTTTTTTTTTTTTTCCCTTTTTAGGGTTTTTTTTTTAAATTTTTCCCCTTTTTTTGGGGCCCCCCTTTTTTTTTTAAATTTCCCCCCCATTTTCCCCCCCCCCCTTCCCCGTGTTTTTTTTTTTTTTTTTTGTAAAAACCCCCAAATTTTTTTCCCCCCAAAAATTTTTCTAAAAAGGGAATTTCCCCCTTTCCTTTTTTTTATCATATATAAAATTTTTTTTTTCCCCCCCCCATCTTTTAAAAAAATTTTTTTTTTAAAAAACCCCATTTTTTAATTTTTTTTTTTTTTTTATTCCCCCTGGTGGGAAGGGTTTTTTCTTTTTTCCCTTTTATTAAAAAATTCCCCCCCCTTTAAAAACCCCCCCCCTAAAAAAGATAAAATTTTTTTTTTTTTTTTTTCCCCAAAAAAGGGGAAAAAAAAAAAAAACCCTAAAAATTTTTGGGGGTTTTTTTTAAAACGATTAAACCTGGAAAGGAAAAAACAAAATTTTTCCCCCTTAAACCCCTTTTTTTTTCCCCCGGCCCTTTTTCCCCTTTTTTTTTTTTTCCCCTGGCAAACCCCAACTGGGGTTTTAAAAAAAAATTTTTTTCCCCATTTTTTCCCCCTTTTTACTTTTTTTTTTTCCCCTTTTTTTTTTTAAAAATCCCAAATTTTTTCCCCTTTTTTTTTACAAACCCCCATAACCCAAAGGAAAATTCGCCCTTTCTTTTTTTTCCCCCCCTTTAAACTCCCCCCCGGGAAAAAAAGGGCAAAAAAATTTTTTTTTTTCCCAAAAAAAGGCCCCCAAAAATTTTTTCCTCCCCCAAACCGGGCCCCAAATTTTTTTTTAAAAGTTGGGTTTTAAAATTTTTCCCCCCCCCCCTTTCCCCCCCCTTAAAATGATTTTTTTTTTTCCTAAAATGAAACCCGAAAAGAAAATTTCCCCCCTTTTAAACCCCCCTCCAAAAAAAAAAAACCAAAAATCCCTTTAATTCCGGGTCCCCCCCAAAACCCCAAACCTGGGCCCCCCCCTTTCCCAAAAAAAAAATTTCCCGCCG